>JARYZH020002336.1:0-16544 GCA_030021035.2 Notholithocarpus densiflorus | reverse complement strand
AGGTCAGCTTGCCCACCTTGTAGTCCCGGACCACCTAAGAATTTCCCCTCTAGTAGAGCTTGCTGTGGTATTTTGGGCATAAACACTAATATCAGTATAGTACAGGCACATGATCGGGAGATTTAACAAAAAAAAAATAAGTTTATCCAAGTCCTAACTCATTCAGACATTCTCAAATTAAAACAAAACCCATTTCTTTCAGCAACATTTTAGCTCAAAATATAAATTTGAAAAATGACTTGGGCGGGTCATTTTGAGGTTGTGGGGCTGGTGAAGAGGTTTGTGGCGCAGCCGTATGGCAGTGATTGGCATTGGTAGTGTTGTGACTATTGCAGGTAGAAGTCAGTGGTGGTGCTGAGATGTGTGGAATTTTTTTATTGTTATTTTAGGTTAGTGACAATGAAAGGATGAATAAATTAAATAGCTGACATATGGTAAATTTTGATTGGTGAAGCACAAAGTAGAACAGAGAAAGACAAAAGATTTGAACTCTTACTTTATGTATTAGACAATTAACTAATCAAGACAACTTGAAAATTTCAAGAAAATACAAGCATAACACAAACAAATATCCTCCCTTAAAACATTTTCAAATATGCTCCACAGTCTCAATGAAAAACAGATCTTCAAATTTGGAAAAATCTGAAGTAGATAAACGCAGAAACATGATCTCAGTAAAAAAATTTATTTGAAAAGCATTAACTGCCAGTGGAGATCATTTCCAGCTTAACAAATGGGAGGTAAATGGCAAATGATTCAATAGAAGATTGAACCACAAAAATATATTATAACATATATGATACAGGGAGTGTTCAACTTGTATCTCCAACTTGTATTTGTTAACGAATGAAAGATTTCCAAAATTAGAAGTCAATCAATCTCTCTCTCCAAACTCGGTAACCGCATAAATCCCAGATATCTAAACTACAATCATCCTCTCAATAAAAGCTCTGATTCTTTGGAACTGTACAATTCGAAACACTAGAAAGAAATCTTATACCCAATACCCATCATTCCAAGCACGCCTTGGAAGGAGTCCCCCATGCTCACTCCTACTTCCTGTAAATCTATACAAGGCCGCCTTGCTTCGGACTGTTCTCAAGGGACCTGATCTGTTCCCATGCCTAATTGGTAAAGACATCTCATCCCCAAACAAACTTGAAGCTGAAAACGGTCTGTTTTCCATCTCTTCAAGTGGACCAGAACTGTTCTCCATTGTGATGAAGGAAGAGGCATGCCCATAAGTTAACCGAGGGGTGATCCCACCTGCATTCCACCAACTGCTATCAGAAGGGGCAAAGTCTCCTTTAAAGTCAGATTCTTGAGCAGAAGACTCCTTTCTACTACAGCAATCTCCACAAGTCTCATCTGTGTCATTGTATATTAGTTTCAGAGCTTGCACAACTTCACCCATAAAAGGTCTGTGAGTCACCTCTGGGTGAACACACATGGAAGCAATGGCTGCTACCTTAGCCATGTCATCGAAGTCATAACTTCCAGCCAAAGAAGGATCAACCAACTGCTCCAAACCTTCTCTACTGGTCAGTAGTGGCCGTGCCCAAGTTACCAGATTCTCCTGTCCAGGAGGTTGGCACATGTCCACAGGTTTTCTTCCAGTGAGAAGCTCAAGGAGCACAACCCCATAACTGTAGACATCACTCTTGACAAGTAGATGACCTGTCATTGCATATTCTGGGGCAACATAACTGCAAAACCCATTATATTCAAAGTTCTTCAATATTTGGAATTGCTGACTGGAAATATGGTAGTATATATACAAATGAATACTTCTTAATCCAAAGTATGTCACAGAGAGAGAGAGAGAGAGAGAGAGAGAGAGAGAGAGAGAGAGAGAGCATGTCCAATCAAGAACCTACTTGAATTTATAGAATTGTAAGACTGACTTTAAAATAGTATGATTACCCAAAAGTTCCCATGACCCGAGTAGAAATATGACGACTTCCTTCGGTTGCTTCCCTGGCCAACCCAAAATCTGAAACCTTGGGGGTGAAGTCATCTTCTAGTAAAATATTACTAGCCTTGAAATCACGGTGTATTACACGAGGATTAGAATCTTCATGAAGATAGGCCAATCCTCTTGCTGCTCCAAGGGCAATCTTCATCCGTGCATCCCAGTCTAGAGGGCCCTTGTTCTTGTCAACACCTAAAACACCAATACAGGGGCAATGTGGAAGTTTGCAACTTATATTCCATTAAATAATTACAAACAAAATAAAATAGAAGGCAATGCAGAAAATATACCATGTAAATGGGACTCAACACTGCCATTGCGAACAAGCTCATACACTAAGCACCGTGTCCGCCCTTCAATGCATATACCAATCAGTTTCACAAGATTACGGTGATGCAATCGACTTAGCATCTCAACTTCTGCAATAAATTCACGGTCCCCATTTTGATTATCCCTTGTAAGCAATTTAACTGCAACTTCATTTTCATCTTCCATAATCCCACAGTAAACACGTCCAAATCCTCCTTCACCCAAAATCCTCTTTGAACTGAACTTATCTGTTGCCTTCTCAAGCTCAGCAAGCGCAAATGTTTTAGCAGAGAGAACACAGGTAGCCATGGTGGACATGAGGGATACTGATGTTGAGCTTGCAATACTACTTGATAATACAGACCCTATGCCTGCGTTAAATGCGGAGGACTAATTATTTTGACTAAGAATAAAGTGTGTTGATGCAGCACATTAGGTAACACTCAAATTGATCAGCTTATTATTCAATTGTTCATGCAAGAGGAATCTTCCATGATTGGCCAGTGTGTTGATACATCAAAAGTTAATAACCCAGCTTTAAAAGACTGGCCAGCATGGATTTAGAAGATGCAGTATCAGTTTTAAATGATAGCTCTGCAAGACTTAATGACAAAGTTATTAAAGGTATTGTGATTGATATTAAATATTTATTTATTTCACTAAATTTTGTAACATGGTTCTCTTGCTAGCATTTGACACGGCACAACTTAGACCTTACAGGATATTCATCATCCATCAGCATTGAATGTCCAGAACTATTTACTGATGTCGTACATTACTAGGGTTAAAAAAAAAAAAAAAGGTTAGAAACACTTACATAATATAGATGCTGTGACCCCGTCAGCTTGAACCCACACCCCTTGGGGAGGTACCAATTTCCCCAACTGGGTGGTGGTGATACATTACTAGGGTTTGAAAGAGCATTTTCTTATAATGCACAAATTATTTAAAAAGGTAAAATAAAATAAAACAAATGGGACTAGCTTCCCCCTTTCACAGAATTGCCTCTTTGATAGCACAATTTCCATTTTTTTGGGCCAGAAGAAAGAGACTCATTATTTCTTCCCTTTTGTCAATTACTGGGCAGTTTGCAAAGAAATGAATATTTTCAACATGATGT
Source organism: Notholithocarpus densiflorus (assembly GCA_030021035.2). Taxonomy (NCBI): domain Eukaryota; kingdom Viridiplantae; phylum Streptophyta; class Magnoliopsida; order Fagales; family Fagaceae; genus Notholithocarpus; species Notholithocarpus densiflorus. The sequence goes on along the minus strand of JARYZH020002336.1, from coordinate 13,143 downwards.
GTGAAAAAAAAAAAGATTTAAAAAAAAGTTCTCAGAATCAAAGCATGGTATGTGTGCTTTTCATGGGATCCATCAGTGGTGAAAGTCTCATGTAGGAAATTTTAAGCCCAAAGAAAAAAAAAAAAAAGGCCCACTAGTCTGTATTTTAATAGATCATGTGACTTTTAATGAAGTTGGATCACTAGGATTTAATTAATTATATGTAAGATGAAGAGTGAGATTTCTAGAATCACCAAATGCTTTTTTTTTTTCCTGATAAATCGATATCTGGGGGAATGGAGGGATTTGAACCCTAAACATCTCTGTTGGAAACACCAGATGATGCTAGTTGAGCTATAAGGCTCTTGGCGAGTCACTAATTATAAATAGCATTTTTTTTGAATTGTTGCGGGTAACCTTTTCTTAACCATTTTATGAAATTTCATATTTGAATATTTCTTGAGCTTCTAGCCTAGAAATTGATATCTAATTGTTCCAACTTCAATCTTATTCTCTCTAATTTTCTTCTCTTTTTTTAATCTTATTGCTGGAATTTCTTTTTCTATGCTAAACGTAAGTCCTCACCACATCAAGTTGTATTAGAGCAAAAGATCCTAGATCAAAGCCAAAAAATTCATATCCGAGTCAAAGGTAGTAACTTTAAGCTATGGCTGGCCGTGGTAGAGATCATGAGGGTAGAGGAAATCAAGGCTAGTAGAAAAAAATTAATGAGATGAGGTGTATTATTGAAGATTTATTGCTAGCTGTTCTTTTCAGCAATGGGAACCAGTGGGAGACTCACATGAAGATTGTGGAAGGAAACTATAACCCCTTGGACATATTGGAAAGTGGTCATGAGGATGAGAATGATGATATAGAAGATGAAAACTCCTTTCATGATTCCAGGTAGAGCATGTGGCATGAGGTAGGTTGGAAGATCAGTTGGTGTGTGTAGTTGAATTGAAGGATGAAAATTTTGAAAGAGTTTGCGCCACAAACTGGGATTCTCTATATGATGGTTTAGGGGTGAGTACTTAATACAAATTCAAGAAATTATTTTATTAAAGTAATGCACATCAAGAGTTCGATGCAAGTCCTAAGAGTGTTCTTTTGGACACGGAAGATTTGCATACACATGATTTGAAAAACCTAGTACTGTTCGATGGAATTCAAAATTGAAAAATTTTAGTGAAGATGGATACTTTTACTTGGAATGATGTGATATTTAATAATTTTTCTATTGGCATAATGCTGAATCATGATAATCATCCTTTTTATGAAGATAAAGATACAAGATTTGATTGTGTTTAGGAAGAATTTATGGAGAAAGAGCTGCTAGACACAATTCAACAAGCTCCAAGAGATACACGGATGGGATTAAGCCAATTTTAGAACAAAGTTGTATGGTGTCAGATGATGGTACTTTGTTCTATGTGACTTATTCATGTTACAAATTGAAGAAATGTCCCAAACCTTGTTATGCAGAAGTTCTTATTGGCATATTAAGGCTAAGTAGCTATTTCTTGATGCTTTTGTTTTTTTTGATAAGTACTATTTCTTGATGCATTTAAGAAGACAAAGAATGAAAAGATAGAAAATATTATTTGGGGCTCCGATAAATTGTGGAGAATTGAAGCCCAACTGTGGACAAATTTTCTCCAACCCAAGGAGAACTGATGTAGGAAAATTTAAGCCCCCCCAAAAAAGGCCCATCAGTCCATTGTCTTTTATTTCTATATTTCATGTTTCATTTATTATTACGTCTCTCGAGTATTTAAAAGGTCATTTGACTAGCATGTGACTTCTTATGAAGTTGGTAGGTTAAGATTTATTTATTTATTTTTGATAAGTAACATAACTTTATTGACTAAAAAAAGAAAAGAAAACCCAGGTACACTGGTGGTGTATTTGAGTAGCAGTACATCAAACACTCAAATTACAAAGCTCTAACATATCTAATAAATTAGAACAGGGAAAAGAGTTAGAAGCAGCACTCCAATCAAGAAGAGAGTGAAGAAGAAGAGATTTAATTGTTATATATAAGATGAAATATTAGAATTCTAGAGTTTCTAAAGGCTATTATACATAGAATTTTTCAAATCATGGGCATCCTTTTTGTATAGCCTTCAAGAAATTTCAGATTTGATCTCTTCCCACATTTTGCGGTAACTTGGGAGTTGTTTATGATATTATGCTTCTTTGGTGTCTCCTAGGTAATGCTTTATTATGTGATGGGGGGTTTATCATGTTGTACGAGGCTCTTTGGCAAGAGAAGTAATGGGAGGATTTGGAAAGTGGTTCCTCCATGTCTAATGTGGTGTCTTTTGAGAAAAAGGAATGCATGTTACTTTTGAGGGGCCAAAGTGCCAAAGTTCATGAACTCCCTTGAGATTATGCTTTGCATTTGAAGACCTTATATGAATGGACTTTGACATCTCCTATCTCTTCTATAGCAGGCTTTTGAAGACTTTTTTTACCCCTCCTTTTTTTGTTCTTTGCTCCTACATCTCATGTACTTGGGTTGCTGCCCTTTGCTTCCTTTTTTATTTTATTTTTTGCAACGATTTCTTTACTTAGAAAAAGCGATTCAGATCCAACCTCAATCCTATTATCCTTTTTCTTTGCCTTATTCTTATTGGAATTTCTTCTTAAATCCTTCTACTACACTAGACCTAAGTTCTCCTCACCACATCAAAGTTCATATTACTGATCTGGTAAATTATTAGTGTTTGAAAGAGTTTTCCTCTTTACTTCAGACATTATTAACAAAAAAAAATAAGAACATTATTATCAAATTTTTTAGCAGAAGGATGACTCAAAACAAATGGAATATCTAGGAAATATGATGCAAATGTGGAATTAAATCATGACCACAAGCTACAAGACCAACATCCATACTTTTGAGTAATAATTCACCAGGCATGACTAGATTTTGCGCAACCAAAAGTGACAAATTATGATAGAACATTCATGATATTTTATTTATATATAATAATTAGGCACTAGGCAGGAATATAAAATAAATGGTGGCTGCAAAGAACAAAACTTTTCAAGCTAGGGAGGACCAACACATATACAGTCATGATGGAGCATTGTTCACCATAAAAAGTTTAAAAACATTTGACGACATTGCATTTGAGTAGAAGAATCTACATGATAATTCATAAACTTACCAGATCTTTTGTTTGCAGAGGGTGTAAATGCTGGACCAACAGCATTTGATGGTCTTCTAACCTTCCTCCACTTCAAAAAGATAGAGACTGCTCCAATGAAAACTAATAGGAGCACAAATGCAGACAAAGATATTATGGCAATAGTTTTGAGGTTCATCCGCTGGTTCTTGTTGATAAAATTTGCTGTGATTGGGAGGTCTCCAACACTTCCTGTTGGTCCATTGCCAATGTAACTCCCATAAGGTGGTGAAGAAGGAATCCCTGATGAAAACTATTTCAGTGACCAAAACATGATAATAAAATAAAAAAGAAGGATACTTAAAGGACTCCTTTTTGTTCTTTTCCCCTTCTGCTAGAAATTTAAAGGTAATCGGGGTAGGTACCTGGATAACTGATGTATACCACTTCATAGTTACCGAAAAGAGTTGTATTTAGAGGCACTTTCTTATGCCAAAATCTGTCAGATGTCAGTACTGCAGTAGTATTATCAAACTTCTCTCCCAGTGGAACCAAGTTAATATCCACAACTGTACTTTCCCGATTTTGACTATCGGCAATAACACCCATAATTTTAACTTGGCTTTGCTCTAAATAGGTGCCTTCCGCGATCTCAATCTCTAGCTCCCTCATTACCGGAAAAACAGATAAAGTGGCTACATCCAGAAGAAGTCTGACTTTCATGGGAAACACACAACCACAAGGTGAACCAATGGGAGTTGCAGTGAGTGGCTCTATACAAATTTGATCACAAGCTGCCAAAAAACCCATTAACAAGTACATGAGTGGTTAAAAAACTCAAAATGAGCAACAGAAAAAGACCTTTAACTTTCACTGTAGCTATTGAGATGAACAAGATATTACGATCGATCTTTCAACTAATGTTCAAAATTTCAAACTACCAACTATATTTAGCCTTAAGGCATTAATGTTACGTGATTTCTATTCCATAGGGTATGTGAGTCACTTTACCAAGCAAAAAAAACAAATCAAACCATTTTCCCTAGTATAAGCACACACTTAAGGCATTAAGAGAGAGAGAGAGAGAGAGAGAGAGAGAGAGAGAGAGTGATGGTACAATTACTAATTTTGTTAAGTGATAGTTTCTATTTTATCATAAGAACACTTTGACTTCAACTTTTAAAGACTTTTTTCTCTACCATTTTGTTGATCCTGTATTCCACCCAAAATATGCTCCTCTTTTAAAAGATAAAGGCCACTGATTGACTTTCCTAATATGCACTGTCTTTATTTGAATTTATAAATTAAAAAAAAAAAAAACCTATTATAACATCTGAAACAAAATAGAAAGGGCATGAGTGCCTGCTTAAACTTTAGGGTGGTAACTTTTTAATCTAGCAAATTTCAAGGCAAAAAAATTGATATTTGCCTCACCAACAAGCAAAATTTTTGACAGCAGACACTAAGAAATTAAAAACAAGGTTATTCACGGGTTACTTGTCAAATATATCTGTCATACATATTTTAAGTGTTCTTGATATCTTGATACTTATGCTTTTTGCATAAGGGTCTTTACAGACATTTGGGCACACAAAAGAGTCACACATACCACAAGTTAGTACTAGTGATCAGTATAAAAAATCATCTACTTCTCCTAGTTACCACTGAACATATCATGTCCAAAATTGAAATGTCTTGATTCTTATATTAGGTATGCATTCTCACTTGTAAAGTTGTGAAGCACTATAAACAATGGAATGGCCCTATTTCATTGTAGATTTCTCAGTATCTTTTTTTTTATAATAAAAATGTGCATGTGAGCAACACAGACTCTCAAGTAGACAAATTCAATTTGACAGAAGGATATTACCATGGTTTTTTGAAGGAGATGGAGCAATTGCATCAGGTTTAACATGCTGATGATGACGATGATGACCGCGTATTGGTGAGGGATTACTGCTAGAACCTGACATATATAAGTAAAGATAGAGAAAACTATTAACAACAACGTAATGTCAAGCTGTTAAAATTATGAGCACAGTAATACCTTGGTAAAGTGGAGAAGGTGCAGGGGCAGTGGACGGTCCCAAAGAGGGCTTAACCACCCATGTTTTGGGTGGTTTTGATGCGGCAAATGACACACCCATCGAAATTGACCTTTCTGCAAGAAGTAAAGGAACATCATATGTTGAGCACAAATGAAGATATTCATGGACAGTTATCAATAAAAGCTGGAATGGATCTAAACTATTACTAAATGATGCATTGCATTAAGTGGCCACATAAATTTTACGTTGAATGCACTAGTGAGGCACTCAAGGAAAGAAAGAGGGTAAACAAATTTGAATTATATGTTCTCAAAAGATGTTAACAAAAGGAGATATGTAAGGCATACAGCTGATAAGCAGATGAAAAAAAAATGCTTATAAAGTGTTTCTTTGTATCAGGATAAGCAACTGAGCAAGAAATGTCTTCTAATTGGTGTATTATGTTGGGCTTGGGCAATATAACTTGATTTGATAGCTAAAGTCAGTGTGGTCCAAAGTAAGCTATGTGCTCGGGTGAGATGAGCTGCCACTAAGGTCACCTCCAAAAGCTCTGAAGCTAGGAGGCTTTAGTGAGGTGCTCACCTACAGAGTCTATGCAAGGCACCTTTAGTGAGATGTTCACCTAATGCCTAAGCACCTAGGTGCCCTTTAAGGCGCATGAGGCAATGCCTAAAACAAATTCCAAATACACACACACATATATACCTACGCACCCTTTAGTGCCTGGGCGAGTGCCTCAAGCAATGTTTAAGGCGCATGAGGCGACGCCTAAAAACAATTCTACATGCACACACACATATAAATATTCTGCAGTTTGGCAAAAGCAGCAGTCTTTATTTTAATTTCATTAAAGTGGGGGTAGAGCTAGCCACCACAAACATATTAAAGACAAAACAGGTGAGAGAGAGGGGGGGGGGGGGGGGGGAACACATCTACAAGTCAGGCATGTGGGGTTTTTTTTTTTTTTGATAAGTAAGAATGTTATATAAACGAAAGGCTACTCTATGCATGAAGAACATAGAGCAAACCCAGAAAATACAAGAAGGAAAAAACAAAGAAAAAACAAAAAAGAAACCCAATCCACAGATTAATTACAAAGAGAAAGAGAGCTAAGGAAAGAAGGGAGAGAATCACTAGTCGTGAGTCCCCAAGCCCGAGACCAATCAAAAAAAGTCCCACTAAAAGAAGCAAGCATCTGATCACCGGAACTATCCAAATCCTCAAAAGTCCGCCGATTCCATTCCTTCCAAATACACCAAAAGATGCACAATGGAACTAAATTCCATATCTGAGACGAGTGCTTCCCCAACCAATTCCACCAGCCAAAAAACAAATCTGGGATCGATCTAGGTACAACCCAAGACAGGCCAAAAGTTATAAAGACAAAGCTCCATAACCGATAAGCCATCTCACAATGAAGAAGTAAGTGGTCTACCGTTTCTCCACAATGTCGACACATAATACACCAGTCCACAAAAACCAATCTCCTCAATCTCAGATTATCACCCGTTAGGATCTTATTCCAAGCTACACACCAAACAAAAAAAGAAACTCGCCTAGGGGCCTTTACTTTCCATATAGCTTTCCAAGGAAAGACAATTGAGGGAGAATTCCTTAATTTGTTATAATATGACCGGATATCAAAATCCCCATTAAGTTTCAACTTCCATCTCATCCGATCTCCCACATCCATTAGAGGAGTATTAGCTCCCAATATATGAAGAAAATGCAGCCCTTCATCCATCTCCCAATCATTAAATTCTCGAATAAAATGAACATCCCAAATTCTTCTATCCTCCGCCCCCTGCCTTGACAAAGAAGCTTCAACAGATACCTCCTTATCAATGGCAATACCATACAACCTTGGGAAAGCCAATTGAAAAGGTTGATCCCCACACCACCCATCCTGCCAAAACCTCACTCTATTCCCTAACCCAACAACAAACTGACAATTTTTGCTAAAATCCTCCCATCCCATGCGAATACCTCTCCACAAACCACACACATGAACTCCCCTACCCAGTTTTGAGGTCCAACCCCCCCATTCTTCCCCATATTTTGAAGCTACCACCCTCCTCCATAGCCAATCCTCTTCCTTCCCAAACCGCCACAACCATTTCCCCAATAAGGCCTTATTGAAAGTAGTAAGTTTCCTTATCCCCAAGCCACCATTGGCTATAGGCGCACAAACTTTATCCCATCCTACCAGATGAGTTTTGCTATCACCCCATAGAAAGTCCCTTTGCAACTTTTCAATTCTATTAGCCACATGAGTAGGAATTGTGAATAACGATAGAAAATAGATAGGAAGACTAGATAGCGTACTCTTGAGTAACATCAATCGACCCCCCTTAGACAAATACAGCTTCTTCCACCCGGCTAATCTCCGCTCAAATTTTTCCAAAATAGGATTCCAAATTGAAGGGGAATTATGTGAAGCCCCCAACGGCATGCCAAGTTAAGACATAGGCAACTTTCCAACTTTGCAGCCCAAAATTTCAGCCAAGGCATGCACATCATCAACCTCCCCTATTGGAACCATTTCACTCTTATGCACATTAAACTTCAAACTTGTTACCGCCTGAAAACTAAGTAACAACAACCGAATATGAAGAATTTTCTCCACATCCGCATCACAAAATAGGATAGTATTGTCTGCAAACAGTAGATGTGTAACACATTCCCCACCACCCCTCCTACCCTCAACTTTAAAACCACGGATCAAGCTAGCTCCCTCCACTCTTCTCAACATCCTACTAAACACCTCCATCGTAATCAAAAACAGCATAGGAGATAGCGGATCCCCTTGTCTTAAACCTATTGAACTCCCAAAAAAATCAGCTGGAGACCCATTAATCAAAATAGAGAACTGAACTGTGGATATACAAGTACGGATCCACTTACACCATTTCACTCCAAAGCCCATTCTATGCAACAAATTCAACAAAGCCTCCCAATTCACATGATCGTAGGCTTTCTCAATATCAAGTTTACAAATGACTCCAGGAACCCTACTCTTCCCTCGGCTATCCACACACTCATTCGCAATAAGAACTGAGTCAAGAATTTGTCTCCCACCCACAAAGCTATTCTGAGTCTCAGAAATCAACTGATCTAAAACCACTCTCAATCGATTTGCCAAAACCTTAGACAAGATTTTATACACACTCCCCACCAAGCTAATAGGTCGGAAATCTCTAATATTAGAGGCATCATTCTTTTTAGGAATTAATGCAATAAAGGTGGCATTAAGGGATTTTTCAAACTTACAATGTTGAAAAAACTCTTCAAAGACCGCTAAAACATCTTTCTCCACTACTCTCCAACAATGATGATAAAACGCCATAGTAAACCCATCCGGACCTGGAGCTTTGTCCCCTTCCAAGTCACTTACAACTTGAAGTATCTCCTCTCTCTCAAACTTCCTTTCAAGCCAAACCCTCTCCATATCCCCAATACGATCAAATTCCAAACCCTCCACAAAAGGCCTCCACCCCTCTGTCTCCTTGTACAAAGTTTTATAAAATTGTACTACCTGATTAGTTACCTCAGATTCCTCTTCAAAAACCACCCCATCCACCTCCAAAGTCCTTAGATGATTAAATCTTCTATGGGAGTTAGCCATTTTGTGAAAAAACTTGGTGTTATTATCCCCTTCCTTGATACATAACATCCTAGATTTTTGTCTCCAGGAAATTTCCCCCTCTTTATTCTATACTTCTCTCACTTCTCAGGCAGCACTCGTTTTTTCTTTCTCTTTCTCAACTCTTGGGCAGCTCCCTTTCTCTTTCTTTCTTTCTTATTATTATTATTATTTTTCCCACTCTAAGCTCTCTCTGTCCCCCCCCCCCCTAATTTCAGCTCTCTTATTTCCTCCCCTTCTCTGTCTCACCTCTTCGGCAGCTCTCTCACTTTCCTGTATCTTTTTTTTTTTTAATCAAATAATCTTTTATTTTTGACAGTTTCTCTCCTTTTTCTTGGGATAATAATGTTGTAAAGTCACTTATTCATTTTAAAAAAAAATTCAGCTCTCTCAAATTTTTCGTTCTTGTCTCACCCCTTGGGCAGCCCTCTTTCCCTTTCTTTTTATTCTTTTTCTTTTAAAAATAAAATTTCAGCTCTCTTTTTTGTATCACCATAAACATCTTCAATGCATCACCACAAACAAAGTGCTCCCTCTCTCTCTCTTTCCTTCCTCATCAATTTAGAAACAGACCATAAGAAATTCAATCACATAATCTTTTAAACTTAGGTATTTGTTTTTTGTTTTATCTTCTTTAAAAATTTTTTTTTTTGGATAAATAACATAAGTCCTCTTTAATTAGGGCCTAATTTCTTCATGCACCACACATTTGGTAGATTTATTTTGTCTCTTTTGAATTTTGATTCATTTTATTTATACAAGCTTCATTATAATATTCCAATGAATTAGATACAATGATTTTAGTTCTATATGTATAATAAGAATTTTAGAATTTGGTGTCTTGTTTCACACAGGCAAGCACTTTTTTGGTGCCTCATGCCTTGCCTAAGGCGATACAAGACCCTGGTGCCTTAAGATTGCCTTTTGCCTTTCACTACACTGGCTATGGTTCTCTTTTAAAAATAACAAATTGGAGATACTGATATTAGACGCAGAAAGCACAGGATAAATTGGCAATTTTTTTCTAATTTCAAAATATATTTGACACTAGTGCGGCCATAATAACATACTGTTACAGGTTTTATCAGGATCAAATATCAAAAGCCTCAAACAGATGTCAATATGCTTATCAAGGGTTCATAATCATATCCAGAATTCACTTCACATACAAGTTACTTGGCTTGGATTAAGGAAAAATAATTATCTACATTGACTTATAAAATTTGCACCCTTACCATGTTCCACTAAGATTTCTTTCATAGAGAACGGCCGGGTTGGTAGAAGAGAAGGAGACAAAAATATGTGCAACAAAGGATGGCCTGAAATATAAAACAAATGTGTTAATCTTCTATTCAAGAACCATAATTTATTGCTTTTCATACTTGAAAGTCAATTCATATAAATTGTATATCACACCACATCATAAATTTATCTTGTCAAGCATCTATAAACAACAAAACTTTTATTGACATTTGCTAGAAAATAAATTATTTTAAATTTCTCTTCATTTCATAAAAGGAATTTTATCACATCATAAATGTATCTAAGCATAGTTAGCAGATTATTCAAGTGGTCGGTCAAAATATGTTCTGGATGACTCATTTCCAGGCAAAGGTCTAGTGAATAGATAACTAATAATTCTTACTCAGAACAAAACATTGTATTCCAAATGCCTCACCTAAATATTTTGATCCATTTATAAGCCTGTACCTACACATATCACTCTACATGTATCAATCTAGGCTGAGATCCAATTTAGTTTTAAACTTCGATACATGACATAAGTTTATTATTTAAATAAAAAGTTTGTTTCAGAACAGTATCACACGTTAAGTGAAAATTATTCTACACAAATCAGATAACAATAATTATGGAAAGTCTCATGCTCTAATGTGATAGTGGATATTAATGTTTAACAGGTTTCTCCTATCAAAGATCATTTATTGGTTCACTTAAAGTAAGCAACTACATTTACAAATTACACCTAAATATGTTTTTTCATATCAGCAACTAAGTCAGTTCACTTAAACCAATGCATACAAGGTATATCTTTATTTATCTTGGAATGGTTTAATGAGAGCAGCTTTAGAAGGGAAAAAATGTGAATTGATGGATATATATATATATATATATATATATATTGTGGGAATCCGACCTTTAAACACCAAGGAGTTAAAGATCAATCAAGGAAATCATGCCCTTTTTATTGGGTTTCCTTCCTTAATGTATACAAATGTTTGCAATGTTCACATGCTAAAAACAAGGACCACTTCAACGAGGGTGTCCTTTTCAAGCACTTAACCATTGTCCCGGGTGTATAATTATAGGGAGAAAACCATATGGGTGGCCCAAGGTGTTGGCTACAGGTTTTGGACTCAGGATCTCATGGATCTCAAGAGGCCTAAGGAACCACTAGGCCAATCCCTTGAGGTTAGCAACTACATAGACAACTTCAAAAGACAACAATAACACATGTAACATTCCTCCCCCCTTAAAGTTGGCCCTTGTCCTCAAGTGTATGCTCACTACGTATTATTCGCTTCAATTCCTTCCAAGTAGCTTCTTGACCAAGATGACTGAAGATAAGTATGGGTTTTTGGTTGGATGGACTACATATGAAGATTTGTAGTCACTAAACGTTCAGGCTAAGTTTTATTTATTTATTTATTTATTTTTTATTAATAATGAGGATATCAATACAGCTTCACATACACAAGACCATTTCCTAATATGGAAATTTGTGACCATGTGCTTGAGGATGTGCTAGACCCTTAGGCTTTCCAAATATGTCATCAAAATTGCTCCAAGGGCTGCTGTGTGCTCTGGTTTGTTGAAACTTTAGTAGCAGTTGGAAGGAGTGTGTCTTTGTCAAGATAGAGCGATGCCAAGGGCACATGGTCTTCCATGGGCGCTTCATGGAGTTGGAAAAAATTTTCAGCACTACACATTCAATAGGTAGGGTCTTCCTTGCCATTAAAAATGGAAAATCCAACTCAACAAATTTAGAAGTGTATGATGGATGAGTGTTAGTAATTTTGTGACCATCCATTGCCACCATGCCTTTCATTGTTAGCCCTTGCATAAGCTTTGCAAACTCTTTCTTCTCCGTATGACAATATGATGGAGACCTGTTGAGCTTGTTGAACAGCTCAATGATTCTTTCCATAATTTTCGGCTAACCAGAGATGAGAGGTAACTTTTTACTCCGACTGCTCCACTCAATGGTCCATGCCCAGGCATTGATACCACTTGATACGTACACAGTAGCATCCTTATCTATTTTAGAATGGGTTAATGAGAGCATTTTTAGAAGGAAAGATATATATATATATATATAAATTGATGGATATATTTGAGGGAACCCAACCTCCAAACACCAAGGTGTTAAAAGATCAATCAAGGAAATCATGCCTTTTATATTGAATTTCCTTCTTTATTTATACACATGCTTAAAACAAGGACCACTTCAATGTGTCAACAAGAAAATATGGATAAGTAACAAACTTGGACTCAAAGACTTAAACAAGAGACTTCGTACGAGGCAACTACTTCTTAAAAACTAGAACCAAGCCAAACAAGGACTGACAACTTCAAAGACAAGAATGACACACAACATTCCTTCTGCCTTGAAGTCAATCCTTGTCCTCAAGGGTCTACTACAGGATTTATCATTGCATTTGTTCCAAGTCCTCCAAAGTAGCTTCTTGACCAAGATGAACAAAGATAAGTACGGGATGTTGGTTGGATGGATTACATATGAAGATAGCATTTTAGTTACTATTTTGATAATAAGTATATCGATACAGCTTCACATACACAGGATTATTTCCTGGTATAAGTGGAATTTTATGATCATGTTCCTAAGGAGGTGGTAGACCCTTGTGCTCTGCAAATACATCAACAAACCATTCTAAAGACAGCTGCACATTCCAATTTTTGGAAACTTGATCAGTGGGAAGATGTGTGTCTCCCTCAAGATAAAACAATGCCAAGGCTACATGGTCATTTCATGAAGTTTGGAAAAAATTTCAGCCCTACACAACAACAGGTAGTGTCTTCCATGCCGTTAGAACGGAAAAATCCAACTCAAATCAATTTAGAATCATATGATCAATGAGTGTCAGCATTTTGTGACCCTCCATTGCCACTGTGCTTTTCATGGTTGGCCCATAAGCTTGCAAGCTTTCCTTCTTCTCTGTATGACAATACGATGGAGACATGCTTAGCATTTTGAATAGCTCGGTGATTTTTTCCATGATTTGTTGCTAACCCGAGATGAGGAACGTAACTTTTTGCTCCAACTGCTCCACTTGCTGGTCCATTCCCAAGCCCTGATACTACT
>JARYZH020002335.1:0-16559 GCA_030021035.2 Notholithocarpus densiflorus | reverse complement strand
TCAAAATGTCATAATAGGTTTTTATTTAGTAATTATCTATTGCGGAAATTTTAAAATAGTGTAGTAGACCTTGTATTAAAAAAAATAAATAAATAAACGGATCCAAAAAGTGACCTATCCTGGTGCTTTCAAAAAGCTGTAATAGGTATTATTCCTTTGAAGCGCCCCTATAGACCCCAACAAAACAACGATGTTGGCCATACCTGTTAAAAAGCGGCGCTATAGGTATATGGTTTATAGCGGCGGTTATCAAAACTACCGTAATAAGGGACATATAGGGTGTTTTTAGAAAACGATAGTAAAAAAAAAGCCGGTATAAACAGGGTTTAAAAAAAAAAAATGCCAATTGGATGTAAAAACGCTGGTTACACCACCTAATAACTTATTATTGAAATCTCATAGTAAGATTACATGTTTTTAACGTGCATTCCAATTTTAATGCCAATTGGATGTTATTTACCATTCGATTGATAAACTCATCTTTTATGTTGTAAGGTTGAATTTATTCAATCATTTGTTGGCTTTATTCCGTGCCAAATTTACTTGTAATTTAGCAATTAGATACCTTGTATTTAGGTGGAAATTATGTAAGGGTAGTGTGTGAGAGAGTGTGAAGAAATCTCAGAAGTGTGCAATTCAAGGGAGTCTCATGACTAGATCTCGTGACTGGCTCGCGACTGGCAAGTCGCCAGAATGGCACACGTGTGAAGCATGCAGGGGGAGCTGAAGGGTCACACCAGCTGTTGTACTACAGGACAAAACTTCCAGTTTGGCTAGGCAGTTAGCTCGCGACTCAAACTCATGACTCTTTCCAGTCGCGAGCTCGAGTCGCCAGAATGTCCTGTTTGGTTGTAACTGACTCTTCGCATTCCTCATACACCTTACTATAAATACCCTTATACCCACGAAATGTAGAGAGCTTCCAGAGAGAATTTTGAGAGAGAAACCTTAGAGAAAAACAAGATTGACTCATCCACAATCTTCATCTTTTGATTCTCCAAATTCCTCTACTTTCACTCTCTCTATTGACATATCATTGAGAGGTATATTTAGCCAAATCCTTATCTCACCAAGGTATTTTGGTGCTTAGGAAGCAGTTCAGAAGGGACCAATTCATTTTGGTTGATGCAATGGGCTATTGCGGGATCTGGTAAGCTAGAGAAGACAAGGTTCGGCGTAACCCTGTTGGAGCAAGAGAAGCTTGGAGGGCTTAGGTGCACTAGGTGGATTAGGCTTGGAGGGTCTTCTGCTATTCATGTATCCCAATTTCATTCTCTAGAGAATTATTGGCCGCTTGGAGGGCGGCGGAGAGGTTTTTCACCTAGTACTTCAGTTTCCTCTTCAATAACACATCGCCGTGTTATCTTTGAGTTTGCATCTTTCTTCCCTTTCTCTTTACCTTTTAATTACTGCTGTGATTGTGATTAATTATGGTTTAGAGTGTGTTGCCAATTTGGTTATAGCTTATATTTCATATTCCGCATATATATTGTTTAATTATAAGCTTGTGTTGGAATTTTTGTATTTGGGGGTCTAAACGTTCATAGGTGTTTTACACACTATTTGAACATTCATATGCATTATTTTAAATTATAAAAACTTGAATTTAAACAACTGATTGATAACATGACTATTGATCTTTAATCACCTTGAAATTTTGCGAGCATAGAAAATAAATGAAGATAGCAAAATCTAATGATGGATATTTCAAAATTAGTATCCAATTAATAATTTTTGAATGGTGTGATATTATTTATACATACACGCACTTAAACACTGAAACTAAATAATAATAAGAATGATAGGACAAAAAGGATAGTTTGTTATGCATGAATAATGTCTATAGCAAGTAAGCACGAGAGCACAAAAAGCATGAGCATGATTGCGAAGCCCGAGTTAAAGAGAAGCTTTTCTATTTTTACATAGATATGTTCAAAGAAAAGCTGTTTTTTCACATAGATATGATCGCCTTCAAAAGTTCTTTCCAAAAACAGAGAAGTTCTTCTCAGTTCCTCCCCCAATATTCTATTTTGCTTACGTCAATGCGAAGCATGCTTTCGTACATTTCTCTCCCTTCATTTCTAGGGTGTGTTTGGATACTGCTTATTTTGCTGAAAACTGAAAACAATAAAAAAATAATTTCCGAATTACTGTTCACACCAAAAACACTGTTCATTTGCCTATTTGCACTGTTCATGTCCCATGAACAATGCAATAGGCGCTGTTTAAAAAAAAAAAAAGGCTGAAAATGCAAAACGTGGGATGTGGACACTGAATCCAAACACTACCCTAATCATTTAATCGAGGAATCTGTCCATGGTTTAGGATTATCTACATTGAACTTCCCTAGTATTGTTGCAATTTGCAATTAGTAATTGTTGTGTCCCACGTGTGAGAACAAAAGGTTTTGAGGTCATTTCTCAACCAAAAAAAAAAAATGTCATGTAGTTTGTTCATCTGAATTAGTTTATGTAGATTTTTTTTTAATTTAAAAAAAAAAAAAAAAAAACCCTTTTTTTTAGTTACATACCCAACTTATTTTTTAAGCCCAATAAACCAATGTAAACAAGTCATTCTAAATGAACAGAAATATATTATTTGCTGAAGATTGTACCATGAAATTGTGGATTTGAAGTTAGAATCTTTGGGGGTTGTGGGTGAGGATGGTATAGAGCGGATAAGGCTCATATTGATTGTGCTTAATTTATAGTGGAACCAGATTCGATTGAAGATTGATTAGAAGTCTGTTTATACCCTTCACCATTTCTTTGATTGTATAAAGGGCAAATTACAACTTACCCACATGTGGTTTGGCCGAAATTTAATTTGCTTACATGTGGTTTAAAATTTGACACTTTACCCATCTGAGGTTAGCTCAGTTAGAATTCCGTAACATACTTCTGTTAAAAACATGATTAAATATGTAATTTTGCTTTACTTTTATGTCTCTCTCCTCTAAAAACACAACCAAAAAAAAAAAAAAAAAAAAAAAACACATAAAAACACAAGATCAAATAAGATAAAAAATGATCCAGGGGAACACTTTTATCATGAGATTTCAAATCACAGGTAAACAATTTAAATTTTGGTCAAACCTCAGATGGGTAAAGTGTCAAATTTCAAATCTCAGGTGAGTAAAGTGTCAAATTTCAAACCACATGTAGGCAACTTAAATTTCGGCCAAACCACAAGTGAGTAAGTTGTAATTTGTCCTTGTATAAAATATTATTATTAAAAGCAATCCTAAATTCTTCATTGGGAACAAGGTTGTTCGCAGTGGGATTGTAGAAAAGCTTTAGCTTTTTACCCTGTAAAACATTATATGCACCTTGTCATTAGAACAGGATAACTAAGAAAAGCCCGTTGCAATTGTAATTCAGCAGCAATGCCAAGCTTACAGAAGGAGGAAGACCATTCATGGTTTTCCAATATACTGGGGCCTTGCCGAGTTCAAACATAGCCCATGAAGGAAGGGTAAACCTGACAGGAAGGAATTCACAGATACACCATAATCATGATTCAACTTCTAAAAATATAAGGCAATGATTTGTTTTTTGTCACCTATACCCCCGCTTTGTTTTTTTGGCTGGCACGGTTGAGGGGTGAGCGGTGGGGGGTGTGTGTGATAAGAATAGATAGAAATCGAAGAAGACAGGGTGCTATTTAGTTAAGAAAAAGACTTTCTACACTAGTGCCTGTTCTAGAAATTTTTTTTAAGGTGGTCACTAAGAAATTTAAATTACCACAATATTTTTCTTGGTACAATTTTTTAAAGAAAAATGAAATTAGAAATTATTTTTATCGAAAATGTTGAACAAGCTACAAATTTTATCTTTTTGTTTTATAATAGGCTTTTTGTTGAATAATTTTTTCACTTCTTGTTGTTTGGTCTTGTCTTGTTTTTGTTTGATTTATGTTTGTTTTATTTAAGCTAATATTTATTGCTGTTATTTAAGCTTTAAAAAAAAATAGGGATTAAGAATTATATTTGGAGGCAAAATTAATTTTGGAGTAATACTATATCCACAACATTTTTACAATAAATCTTATGCAATATTAGTATTTGGTGGGTAAAAATAATAATATTAGTATTTGGCCCAAATTCGAATTAGTAACAGCTTACTACATTAGATTTGTTATAAAATTATTGTAAAAATGTTGTGAATATAGTAACACTATACTCTTATTTTTGTTGAACCCAAATTTTTGTAATTCTCAAGTCAGGGTGTTCAAAATTTTTATTAGGGTAGTCACAATAAGTTAGTTTAGCGTATAATATTTTTTTGGCAAGTGTATATATACATTTTTTTGCAAGTCAGGGTGATCTTGTGACCACCCTTGCTTGCAGGCAGAGCCGCCGATGTTCTACACCAGCAACTTTCATGACAAAAGTTTAGTACTGAAATGAAAAATGACCAGGAAAAGGAATTCATACTCTTTGGTTTCCTCAACAGGACTAGTTGTAACAGCTGCTGCAGCTCTGACTTCCCCACTAATCTTGACAACTCTCTTCTTCATTGGGAAAAACCGTGACAATGAATTACCGATGAAACTGCTAGCCGTGTAAGAAAACATGAAGCTGTTGTGTATTTGAAGTCTAGGATATAAACTTCTAGCTATTTTTAATTTTGATTTGATACGAGTGTTAAGTACAAGAGATAACTTAATCTTACTCATCACAAACAAGAGCCACAAAGCTCACTTGCTTAGTTGTACATAGAGATGCTCATCTAAGCTACAAGAGATACAAAGTTGAGAAAACTTTGTTTCAATGGCCATCCAAGGTACACAAAACACACACTGTTTTCTGTATTTTTCAGGTTTTTTTCAATTTTTTATTTATTTTTATATGAAAAGCAAAACAAAGAAAAACTGAAAAATAACCAAACAAAAACATGTTAAACAAAGCAAAGCATAAAAACTAGACTGACTCAGAACTTGAAAGCAAAACACACAAGTAATGCAAACAAAAACAAGAAGAGAGAGAAGAAAGTGATAGAATCACTTGGAGCCCTTTTCCTTCCATACCTTGGAAGAACCTTTCCGTTGATTAAACCCTTGAACCGGCGGTGAGGGGGAAGAATTGAAACCGTTCAAGTTCGAAAGGAACATGAGGGCTTTGAGAAGATCTCCAAGGAGAGCAAGAGAGGATTGAAGCTGATTTTGGCTTCCAAATGCTATCATGCCGTTGCTCTGTTGAGTGGCGAGCCACTTATAGCAATTTGGTCGAGTATGACCGGCAGCTCCACAATGATGACAGAGATGCTGCTTCTTCTGTTTAGGCTTATGAGAGTTAGCCTTTTGAGCCCTAGGGTTCTTAGCTTCTTTCTTATCTTGCTTAAGGGGTACTCCTAAGATAGATTTATTTTTGTCTAAGTTCTCACTAACTAAAACAGTTTTAACATCATTGTTCTCAATTTCAACATTATTAGCAGGAGGAACAAAAACAGTAGAACTAGTAAAAGCAATATTAGAGGAAGAAAGATCATACCCTAAACCTGAACGATCAGAAGCAGATTTTTGAATGCTTAGCATCTCATCAAGCTTAGCACTTGAAGCCCTCTCCAGTTGAGCTCTGACTTGAAACAGCTCTACTTCAAGCTTCTTGGTCTTCTCAGCCAAGAAATCGTTCTCGAACCTCAGTGCTCCAATGGTTTGATTTGCCTTATCAAACTTTGTGGAAAGTTCCTCACGGTCAAGTTCCACATCACTGAGTTTTTTGGTGGCCAGCCTATACAGTTTCTCATGCTTCTCTGAAAGTTTGTACAGTTTCTCATAGGCCGTGTGGATATCATCTTGATCATCCATCTTCTCAAATTTTGAGTCCACCAAATCTTCTTCTTCATCCACATCTTTTACAATCCCTTCAGTAAGATCTACAGAGGCAGTGAAGGCATTCAAGATTCTGTCATCCTCATTGTCGAAATCATCCTCAGGCTCGGTGTCGCTTAAGGTAGCAGCAAGAGCCTTGCTTTTCCCAATGCTCTTGAGATATGTAGGACACTCATGTTTCATGTGACCGAACCCTTGACACCCAAAACACTAGGTCCTGCAGGGACAGTGTACTGACCACCTTCCTTAGCATTCTTCTTCCCTTTGTCTTGGCCTTTAAACTGAGAAGAACTGGATTGCCTACGGTCCTTGTCGAAACCCTTTCCATTTGCGTTCTTCATAAACTTCTTGAACTGCCTGGTGATGTAGGACTTCATCTTGGAATCTTCATCATTTAAAGACTCATTTGTCTCACTGTTCTTGGCCTTCAGTGCCATACTCTTGCTCTTGCCTGACTTACCAATCCTTGTTAACCCTAGTTCGTAAGACTGTAGATTACCAACCAACTCAGTCAAAGGAATTTTGTCAATGTCCTTTAATTCCTCAATTGCCGTAATCTTGGCATGGAATCTCTCAGGCAGAGATTTGAGCACCTTTCTCACAATCTTGGGTTTAGGAATGGTTTCCCAAAGATTAAACGCCGAGTTCACTATCTTTTTAAGCTTGGCATAGAACTCGTCAAATGACTCATTCTCCTCCATCTTTATTTCTTCAAAGCTTGTAGTGAGCTTCTGAAACTTTGAATCCTTGATAGCCTTTGTATCCTCATAGGTTGTCTGGAGAATGGTCCATGCCTCCTTGGCAGTTTCAGTAGAGGATATCTTCTTAAACTCCTCATTGGTGACTGCACTGAATAGAGCATTTAATGCCCTGCTGTTGAAGTTTGCCGCCTTGATCTTGGCATCATCCCAATCGGCTGGCGCTTCTGTAGGCTTAGTCCAGCCTATCTCCACAGCTTGCCAAACCTTCTCATCTAAAGATTGTAAGAAAGCTCTCATGCGTACTTTCCAGTATGCATAGTTAGTGCTATCAAATAAAGGAGGTATAATTAATGACTGTCCTCTATCCATGACAAACAGGAGTCAATGGATCAAACACAGCAAAGATTAAAACCTAATCAGAGTGTGCACGCTCTGATACCACTTGATAGGCCACAAACTGAATTGACCCCTTGTGATTTAAATTAATTAATTAATTAGTCAAGTTATTAATTAATCAATTTATCATGCAAAGCACGTGGTAACACAAACAAATCACCAAACAACTAAATACGCAGTGGAAAATAAATGACACAGTGATTTGTTTACGAATGGGGAAAACCTAACGGTAAAAACCCCACTGGGTGATTTTCAGGTCACCACTCCCGAAACTCCACTATTATCACAACAAGCGGTTACAAGTAAAGGAATCCTAAGTACCTTACCAACCTACAGTTAAACCTTTATCCCAATACCCAATTGGACTTGTTCTGTAGTGACAGTTCCCCTTTCTGATGCACGGCTCTCAAGTACGTGACTAACCAATGCGCGAATCCCAATACGCGACTTCAATCACCAACTAAAAAGGTTGTTGGCTGCAAAGTTCTTCAGTTCATCCACACAATGAAGACCAAGAAGATGCTTGGTCACAAAACCCTATGGTGCAAATACACAGCAACTTCTTCAAGAGAAAGAGATGAACAAGGGCAAAAACTTTGTCTCCGGTCACAATTTGCTTGAACAGAGTTTTTTCAATACTTGTGCAACTTGTGTACTTATTGAAGGCCCTTAAAACAATCCTTTTATATGTTTAGAGATAGGAGAAAAGAAGGCCCAAACACATAATCACGGATCCCAAGAAAATCAGATCAAAATTCTGAAATTCATAAATCTCGACAGATAGGAGGTGTCGAGTAGCTGTCGAGCAGGTGTCGAGCACACGGGCTGAAACAGCTTTCTTAAGCTCGATAGATGAAGCTGTCGAGACAGCTATCGAGGTTTAGTAATTCTGCACTTTCAGCTTGTTTTCTTGGACAGACTTGAAGGCTTTATCTTTGGGACTAGATGGATGTTTAAAATCTCTAACCATAATGTTCATTGGGTCTTTACCAAATTGGTAAAGAGAAAATTTTTGGTCAATTGTAAGAATATATCAAGTGTCACACTCTCACGTGTAGCACAATCCTATGCCACTAAGATGTAATCTAAAGATGACTCATGAGTCATGACTACTTGTTATGGCGGCGAATAATACTTCTTTATTTAGTCAATGTAAGCCACAAATTCAATTGATGGGGCCTCCAATCAGCCGAAAATAAAAGGTGGGCGGGCCTCCACTCTTAAAATTGCCAGACTTTAGACAATGCAATCTGTCGGCTACCTCTTACAATGCAAGTAGTTCTCAGATTTTGACCATTTTGGTGCACTCAATGGAATTGTACAAAATGCATGCTAAGCCAAGTATTTGTCCCACAAGAGCAAATGGGGTTTTGGAATTGAATCGAGACAAATTCTACTAGTACTGGTTTGTTGAACTGTTATATCAGTTCAATCCATTCTTTTCCTACAATCAAAAAAAAAAAAAAAAAATCCATTCTCCTCCTCTAAACGTAAGGACAGCCGTGTGCCATGTTATTATGTTCATTTTTTTTTATAATTTGATAAAGTATTCTTTGAAATCTTTTGATGCATTTTTTGTTTGGTGAGGAAACGTTGGAGTTGGTAAGAAAAATTGGAAAATATATATTACCAAAGATTTTTTTTCAATTTTTTTTTCATTTTGAGGGGGAAGGGGGAATAACCTTTACCAAAGTTAAATAGGGGGTTTAGCCTTGTAATTTGTAAGAGATTTAGTTTTTACCCACTACTATTGAGCACTGGACATGACACATAAAAGACACGTGTCCAAAAATGATCACGTTTCAGTCTTATGTCCCATTTATAATTCTTTAATGCATTGAACAAAAGTCTTTCCAAATTTTTAATAGAAGCCTAATTATTGCCAATTTGCCATTGCAGGGTGTGAGGGTTGTATGGGTTTACCACATCACTTGGCTGGTAAATTCAGCTTGCCATGTCTGGGGAAAGCAACCATGGAAAACTGGTGATTTGTCTAGGAACAACTGGTATCACAACTTTTTGATGTCTAAGATATAAAATATATAATATTTCAAACAAATTCAAATTTGGCTACTTATTTATGGTTTGGAATTTGTGATTATTTAGGTGGGTGGCATTACTTTCATTTGGAGAGGGGTGGCATAATAACCACCATGCTTTTGAGTACTCAGCTAGACATGGCCTAGAATGGTGGGAGCTCGACATGACTTGGTATGTAGTAAAACTTCTACAAGCTATTGGATTGGCAACTGATGTGAAGGTACCAACTGAGGTTCAGAAACAAAGGCTGGCCATTTAAACGTGGGCTTTTTACATGTGCTTGTATGAGATTGTGAGATGCTTGGTTAGGCAATTGAAAATTTGGCCATTTCTTGCTTTTGTGAGTGTCAAATTTCATACGGTGCGATAAATATATTGTGGATGCTAAAGTTGTTACATAATGTATACAAATCATATTTGTTATCTTTCTTGTTTCTCGTCTTGTTAAAATCAGTCTCTAAACAGAAGTGGATCAATTTTATTGAATATGATCAAATAATTCATTATATACAAAACGGATCACTGAAGGAACAGAGTGACAGAAAAATAGCAGTTGTACAAGTGTAACCATATTCCTGACAAACTCCTCTAATCTAACTACCTTGACCAATAGAAATGGAACGGTCGTGTATGATTAATAACAAGGCAAAAATATTATTTTGGTCCCTATATTTTAAGCTTACAGTCAATTTGATCCTTACATTTTAGTAATAGTTAATTTGGTTCTTATTATTTTGAACTTGCACTTAATTTGGTCTCTATCGTAAACTCACTAATGGAAAATGCATATGTGACACACTAGGAGCTGACTTGAGATTAAAAAAATGAGACATCAAATTTGATTAAAAAAAATTAATTTATCAATTTTCAAAAAATTTAAAAAAAAATTAAAAAAAAATTAAAAAAAAAAATACTTGAATTCAAATTTGGAAAAAATTTGAGTACTAACCCAAATCAACCTGTACAAATCCGAAATCTTCAATTCTACTCATTCTCATTAGGGCCTTTTACCGATTGTTGCACACTAGGACCTTGTTCCATTGGTTCTGGTGTCATATCATGCGTGGGGAATAAATTATGCAGCATCTCACGAAAAACATCGTATTCATTCAAGTTTTCTTGCACATGACTACTCCCTCTTTCAGTTGATGTCGTGCAGATGCTAATTCACCATGGAAAACTCAAGTTCTGTTATTGTTAAGAATTTCATATGAGTATTGGTGATCACGTACAACATCTGCCGCAAACAGTTTTTCATGCACACATCACTTACAAGGACATGAGATCTTCCCATTGCGTGCAATAAGAGACGTAAAATTCACAAATTGTAATACACTATGAACATATTTCCAGGAACTCCTTCGCTTGTCCATCCAACTCTTATCCATTGCTATACAATGTTTTACGAATTTTACTTAACACCATTTCATTAATGCATATACTAAGAGTTACACCATCAACATATTCATGAGACTTGCAAGTCATTTGTCCAAATTTAAATTTGGACAAATGACTTGCAAGTCACACCTACGCATGAGTGTTGATGCAAGCGTCTCACATCTAGACTCAAATTAAAAATTAAAAAAAAAAAAACCTTTAAAATTTTTGAAAACACTAAAATATGTCAATAAAAAATTATCAAGAATCATGTAATAGAAGTCCCTAAGAGGAAATGAAATTGACAACATCAGGACTATAATCATCCAAATATACACAGTACACAATCAACACTCTTATATGAATATGTAAACCACCTTATAACACCACGCAATCCACCTGCTTGCATCAATTCAACAACCCACCACAAAGCAGAAATTGAACATCTCATTGTAGATTTAAAAAATTATTTAAGCAGCAAATACTTACAATGCTCAATAGACCACACACCTCTTTAGAAGAAAGCTAAAATTACCACAATCATGAATGCTTCCCCTGCAAAAGCTAATAATATTTTACAATTAATTTATCAATACAGTAGAGTTTATATATATATATATATATATATATATTTTTGGGTTAACAAAGATGCATTAAAACACTACACCGCGCGCATAAATACTGGAATTAGTTACAGAGGGACTGCTAATTGAGCTGTCAAAAGCAGGAACATCCAAAATATAGGGAGGGAGGGTTACAAAATAAACAAAAGATTCCTCTTGCAGTCTGCCCATTTTTGCTAGTGAGTCAGCAACTTTGTTGGCCAACCCGTAGCAGTGGAGGAGATAATAGTTGTATTTAACTACACTAAACAATAGTTCTATTAAAGTTGAGAGATTCTTTAAAATGTAACTTTTCATAGACATGTTATATTCAATAACATTGTTACCAGTTAAAACACATTTTAACTATTACAGATGTCAAATTAGATATAAGGTCTAATTTGATGATTGAACAACCATTCAAATATATACAACACACAATCAAAAATCTTTTTAACCATATATATATTATATTTTTTTTTTTGGAGAATTAGTAATTAAAAAAATTTCATTATAATGAAGTTATCAATTTCAAATATTATCAAATGTTCTTTGAAGGATAGTTAGTATAATCATAAACCTTATGTATCACCGAATATAAACCTTGTAAAGATGTAAAAAAAATGACAATTTCTTTTCTAAACAAATAATTATATACTATTGGTAGAACATGACCAGTTATAAGTGACACTTGATTCATTACAAATGATGTTTGGTCTTTTGCGGCGCTTCTAATTTTTTGCTGGCATTTTTAAAATGCTGCAAAACACCTCTCAATTTAAAATATATATATATATATATATATTTATATAACAGACCTTCACACCATTTCACACCATTTTATTTCAACCATTGGAACAAGGCTACAAAAACATAAAACTTTAACCAAAATCAAAACTAAAAACATCAAAATGAACTCATAGTGAAACATATGTATACACATGTAGAATACAAACAAACCAAACTTTAAGCAAAATCTAAACAAACAAACAAAAAAACCACCAAATTAACTACAATTTTAGACAGACTAGAAAATAGAGTTAAAGAGAAAGAGAGAGTTACCTAGAGTGTGGAGGAGATGACCAGGGGTTGGAGACTATTGAGGAGAAGGGATGGGATTTTAGATTATTGTTTGAGTATAGGAAGAGTGAGAGAGGTGGAGAGATGGAGGGGAAGGGGAAGTGGTACGATGGAGAGAGAGAGAGAGAGAAAGAGAGAGAGAGAGAGAGAGAGATGGGTATGTAGGAGATGTGGGTGAAAGCCGTGAGGAGGGAGAAGTAATCAGCAGTGTTGGCAAGGAGGGGCGATGTGGGCTAGGAGTGGCTACGTCAGCGTCGACATCAGCTAGGAATGGCATCAAGGTGTGGGAGGCGAATAGTTGTGGTATGAGAGAGAGAGAGAGAGAGAGAGAGAATATGTGTTTGGAGGCGGGTGTAGACACTTAGCTAAAATTTTATTAGGGTAAGAGATATAGCAGGGCTTTTTGTTTGTGGTGATTTGATACAATCGTAATAAGTATTTCTTTTGTAATTACCTGTTATGTCCTAATAGACCTTGTACAAAAGAGTTCAGTGTTTAAGTGTTGAACCTATTGTGGTACTTCTAAACTGCCATAACAGGGATTGACCTAAATTTTATTTTTTTTGATCTATTCTAGCACTTTCAAAATGCCGTAATAGGTTTTTGTTTTATAATTATCTATTGTGGAAGTTTTAAAATTCCGTAGTAGACCTTGTATTAAAAAAAAAAAAAAAAATCCAAAAATTCACCTATCCCGACACTTTCAAAAAGCTGTAATAGGTATTATTCCTTTGAAGTGCCCCTATAGACCAGCAAAATGCCGGTGTTGGCCATACTTGTTGTAGTGTTTACAAAAGTGCCGCCATAAGTGTATGGTTTATAGCAGCAATTATCAAAATCGTCGTAACAAGGTACCAATAGCAGTGTTTTTAGAAAATGCCAATAAAAAAACGCTGGTATAAACAGGTTTTTTTGTAGTGTATGTATGGATTGGGTTCATATTATACCTGGGGTAATCCTAAGATTTGTTACACCACTTAATAATTTGTTATTAAAATCTCACCGTTAGATTACATGTTTTTACATGTTTTTAACGTGCATACCAATTCGTGCGGTTATGGATTTGGCAAAACCGCACCACAAATTGCAGTGCTTAAAATGGTCCAAAACCACATTGAACTGCACCACGAACACCCCTAAATAGTTATATAAATGAAAATACAAACATGATTAAACCAAGAGAATGAGATGCACCTAGCTAGAGAAAGAGAGCGAAGAGGCATGGGATAAGGGTTCACGTGAAAATAGAAGAGTATGGGACAAGGTGAAGAAAGAATATCAAGTTAGAATCATGTATTCCTATATTAAACCTTAATAATTTCAAATTTGATTCTCGTTTTGAATTCCCTAAATTCATGGGATATGTTGTTGTAAGGGTGGCGTTTTGGTGCCTGAGCCCAAAGGGTAGAAGGATTCAGGCCCAAAAAGCCCAACACAATAAATTTATAGAGAGTGGGCTTAAAATCTAGACTTCAATGGATCATGCAACACGCACAGTGGGTTAAAGATATTAAGAAAGTAAAGAAAGACAAGTTCTAAGCAAGGAAATCCTTCCTCGGCGAAGTCCGAGGAGAATGATTCTTGAATATGGTACTTTTAGACTTAGATACAATTTCAGTTCTTGTTGCTACAGTGTGTTCTCTACAGATTTTCTGATCCCCTCTCCCTAGAGGGTCTCTTACATTATATAGCTCACTTTAGATGATCTTGGCCCTCCATTTGTTGATCGTCCAGGCCACTACTTGAGTACTTGTCCCATTAGACATCTTCTCAATCTCCTTGTGAGTTAGGGCAACCAAGATATCACTATTCAGGGGTCTTCTTCACATAAATGCAGCCAGAAGGTTTGGTGGGATGCATTAAATGTGGTGGCAGCCACCATCCCTTCAGTCATGTCAGGGCTAACCCCCTCCCTGAAGCTCTTTCTCTACAGTATGACATCCTTTGATAATGTGCCACTGACGTGGTCTTACTGTCCGAGCGTGTGACCTCTTCGGCATGATAATGGCCCCCTCGGCCATGGGTATGACACGTGGCGCATTTAAATTCCTATACCCCACAGTTGTCATTAATTTTCTAATTATGTCTCTATTTTATTTCCAAAAGCATTTAAAACAAAAAAACAAAACAAAAAAACAAAACAAAAAAAAAACAAAAAAAAAACTCAACAAACACTTGAAAATCTATCTAATTAGGGTACCTTTTTTGTTGCCTTATTAAAAATAACTCTAAAAAAAAGGTTGTATTGGTCTAAGATTAGGAATACACTAGTAATAGTTCCATATGAGAATTTTATAGACAATAAAATATTTCGAATAATTTTAATTTGATTCGTTTTTGCCGCCACCATAAAAAAATAAAAAAAATAAAAAAATTTCCAATCACGGCAAGAGTCAATACAATTTGTATTTTAGAAGTATTAGGTTTTTAAGATTTGATTAAAATGATAAGCTAGAATTTATATTTGAATTTGAAATTAATCCAAAATGCTTGAAGCCAATGAAGTTTGTATTTTAGAAGTATGAGGTTTAAGGTTTTTAAGATTTGATAAGCTAGAAATTGTATTTGAATTTGAAAGTAATCCAAAATGCCTGGAGCTAATAGTTTTTGTATTGTGGTAGTAGTAGATTTTTCAAATTTGATTAAGAGGATAAGTTACAATTTGTATTTGACTTCTCAAAGTATTCCAAAAATGCTAGGAGCTTGTTTTGGTAAAGTGTTGATTTTTTGTACGTGTAATTTTTTTTTTTTTTTTTTGGTTGAGAAAAATGTGTAATTGAAGATTTAATATTCAGGTTTTTTAATAAATTTATTTAAGTGTAGTTTTGGAAACTTATACATTTTTTATAAGGGATACAAGCATAGTTAGTAAAATACGGTACGTGTTTGATACAGTAACGGGTTTAATTCGACATCTTTCAAAAAAGTACATTTTAAAAAATCGGCATAAAAATACGGAAACGGAGAAAGAACACTACATGTGTAATACAGGTATATTGCATTTATTTTTTAAAAATTCATAACAAAAATACGAAAACATATACCTATAGTTTTTAAAGATATATACAATAATTTTTGTATCATGACCTTTAAGCTTTAACTCTTGCCAAGTGTGATTGAAGCCTTAAAACATCCTAATAAAATTAATTTTTTTTAGAGTGATGCTAGGGAGTATATTACAACTTTTTACTATATAGATCTAACAAATTTATGTGTCACCTATCATGAAAGATAATTCAAAGTTTCAAACACTTGTATATCTTTTTTCTTTTTTTTCCTTAAAAAAAAAAAAAAAAAAAAAAAAAACACTCTTCTATTGTCCTGTTAAAGTGATATTAATCACATTTAATATCACATTAACTTATACATTTTTTATACTAAAATTTATAATAATTTTATCTTTTCTTAAGGACTAACAATGATTATTTTGGCAAGCTTTTATTTTTATTTTTGAGTTTGCCATTTTAATAAAATATATTATTAAACATTTTTTTTTTTTAGAATCACTTTAATATAGTAAAAGTTTGGTTTGAATACATAATAATAATAATAATAATAATAATAATAATAATAATAATAATAATAATAACCACAACAGAACTTTCATTCGATAAGTAACAAAACCTATTATTGATTTGCATAAGGTAAGATTGTAATCGATGAAGGAGAAAAGGCTATGATAAGTAACCACTATAGCTTTGAAGAGTTTTTTAATATTTTATATATAGTTGTTTGACTTTTGATGCCAAAAGTCATTGGTTTTTTTTTTTTTATAGCAAATAGTAACACTTATTAGAACATACACGAAAATAGTAATAATATTGTTTTAAACCGGGTTTATAATACATTACATAATCAAAGTACAACTACAAAATGGTCTAACCTTTGTAGTTGTAGACTGGGGTTATAAATAGCGGACACTAGACATACACAACCAATATGGGATAAACATTTTTTTTCTTTTGAGTAAACAGTAATACTTATTAGAACATACACGAAAATAGTAATAACAATGTTTTAAACCAGGTTTATAATACATTACATAACTAAAGTATAACTACAAAAGGGCCTAACCTTTCTAGTTGTAGATTGGGGTTATAAACAGCAGACACTAGACACACACAACTAATGTGGGATAAACAACCCATTTTTTTTTAGTAAACAGTAATACTTATTAGAACATACACGAAAATAGTAATAATAGTGTTTTAAACTGGGTTTATAATACATTACATAACCAGAGTACAACTACAAAAAGACCTAACCTTTGTAGTTGTAGACTGAGATTATGAACAGCGGACCAATCATTAGTTTTCATTAGATAAGTTTTACCTTTTAACAAGCTCTATTTTTTTTTTTTTTTTTTTTTTGGTGGCCGAGAAACAAGCTCTATCTTTTATCAAGCCGATATTTACATCTTCCGTCATAAAGGCTTACTATACTTTCAGTCTCAAAATAACGCACAGAGTTCCGTAACATTGCAAATATATATATATATATATATATATATATATATATATATATATATATA
>JARYZH020002334.1:0-16561 GCA_030021035.2 Notholithocarpus densiflorus | reverse complement strand
CAACCCAAATCCACCCTAACAATAATAAACCATTTTATAAATGATTTGGTACTATTTTTATTAAAAAAATTTAAAAACAGAAACAAAAAGTAGACAAAAAAAGTTATTTGCTTTTTTTTTTTTTTTTTTTTCTTTTCTATAAAATGTCACTTTCTAAGTTTTCTTATGCATCATTTCCAAAGTCCCAACAGAACACGTGAGTCCAAAATTTTTTATGTAAATTTATTGTTTAGTTTATGCCTTTTAAGTAATAAATTACATAAACCATTTCTTTTTTAATTATTGAAACAAAAACCAAATCTTATGGTATACTATAATATAAGATAAAATAGATAACCTAAGGATGTGGTTTTGACGCACCTGACAAATCAACCGGGAAATGCTGGTTCTGCAGGAGCAGTTCAAAATGATGCAACACTGAGAACACCATCGCAGGCATAGGAAAAAGTGAGGCCACCGGAATATTCCTTCGGTTCCCCAAGCCGATAGCCCAATATAAATAAGTATCAGCCACGATGGCTTCCACCGGCGGCTGAAGCCGGTCCAGGAGCTCCTCAAAGTGCACTTCCATCTTCGTATTCACGGCTTTCAGAAAGCCTGGAAAATCTTTACCACGACCCACCTCGGAAGGTATGCAATTGGGTACGGTGGCGAAGCGTATCTGAGCCGGTGGCTTTGGCTCTGAGCTGATGAATCCGAGCCACTCTTCGGTGACGACGAAGCTGATGAGAATATCGGCGGTTTTTGAAGCCAGAAGCTTGCACAAATTCATCATAGCGTTGATGTGGCTGCGACCGGGATACGGCATAGCCACCAGGTGGCAGACGGTTGGATCAGGCTGTTCTGTCTGTTCTGTTTTTGCAGGATCCATTTTGATGGAAACTGATGAGATTGAGGAAAGGTAAAACAAACGAAACTACTACAAAGTAGTCCGAGCAAGATGGACTGAAGTGAGAGAGAATAGATTATGAGAGCGTTTGGATTGGGCTGAAAGTGGCTGAAAGCGAAATTGCGTTTTTAAGTTGTGCATAAACAGTAAAATTACATTATTTTATTGTGCAGGGACAAAAAAATACTATTTATACATTGTTCACACATTGTTTATGCACTATTCACGAGTCTCATGACACTATTTACACATTTAAAAATTATTTTGTTACAGTGTTTTCAGTTTTCAATTTCAACAACAATAAGTTCAATTCAGACGTAAACTATATGTAGTGATGTGTGTACGAACAACTAAAGAACTAAATAAAACTTGCTCATCTTACTCAATGAGTTGAATAATACATCAAGGCTCTGTGTATACAGTCCCACAGTAAATAAAATGAATACGATTTACATAATTTTTGTCATAATTCGACACGTGGTAAATTGCAGTAAATTGTAAATAATGAAGATATGAAACCACGTTGACCTACTATTTTATTTTTTTATTACTCACGACTCATCAAATTATGATTAATGTTGTGTAAAATGTTACGTTCCTAGCATTGGTCAATAGACAGAGCAAGCAAATGAAAACTCTTATCTAACCGACAAGTAGCACGTGCACAGCCTTGAACTTGTAGCTGAACTGATGATTTGTGCTTCTTTCTTCAAGATCTTCTGATAATGTGAGAAACTAGTAACTTTGGCGAGGGAATATCAAGATTCCAATACATATGTGATATATAATATCACCTATATGACAGTATTGCCTCTACTATAGTTTTGATTTTTGACTTTTTTGGATAATTGGATAGTTGAGAAAAGAGGAATTAATTTGAACATTACATGTTTCTATTGAAATTACTAAGATTTAAGAACAATTTGAGATTCAACTAAAGGCCAAAAATGTATTTACTATAATAATTCATTTAAATACAAATAAATTAGTGAATGCATCAAAACTATAAAAAAAAAAATTATTATTATTATTAAGATAATATACAAAAAGTTCAAAAATCCATTTATAAACTTAGTTAATGTTAAATATAAAGAAAGAAAATATTAAAATTAAATAAAAAAACTGTTATAAAATATTTGATTATTTGGGTTTATTCTCACAAACAATTACAAAGTATAAACTAATACATTAATATAGTATTCATTTGAGTATCTTATAATTTTTTGTAATTTATTTGCATAGTGTTTATCAAAAATATAGATGCCGATAGGTTTTATGCTAAATGTGTGAGAAAAAGTAAAAACTTTTTTTTTTTAATTTAAAAAAAAATATAAAAGTTATTTTTTTTATTTTTTATTTTTAAAGTGAGACAAAAAAACAAAAGCTTTTGTTAGTTATGTGTTTTATACAGTACATGAGTTTCCATAAATAAATTGGAATTTTTTTTAATTTCTTTCAAGAATAAAGTTTAGCTCTAAATATATTTAGAGCCTTAGGTTTCAATGCACAATAATAAGATTTATACCTATCATGTGATCAACAGAATTATATACATTTCAAATGACAAGGACTCATGTCTTCTTCTTATTATAGGTTGAAGCCTAAGATTTTTCGCCGAGTTCTTCGGTTTCTTCTACAATAACACGTCTTGGTGTTATTTTGTGTTTGCATCTCTATTCCCTACTCTTAAGCTTTCCTTTTATTGTTAATAATGGATGAATATAGCTTAGGGTAGTGTTATCGGTTGTTTGTGCTCATTTACTCTTGTTCCGCACTTAATCTAAGTTAGAATAAAAGCAATCTAGCCGTAATTTTTAATTAGGGGTATGAACAAGCTCTTATGTATTTACACAAATCCGAGCTTTCAATTTTGTAGAGACTTCTTCTTGTATGTACGGATCCCAGTATGTATCAAACTTCCTAGCAACTGATTGATTGTTGTTGGATGCAAAGTTTTCCACTTCAAAGCATGTTGAAGATCTAGAAGCACTTGATTACAAAACTCTAAAATGCACAAGAACACAGTAGCTTCTCACAGAGTATATATGTTCTCTAAATTGAGTCTCTATGTCTATGATGATTTTAAAATAAAGTTTTTATGATCTAGAGGTTTAGTGAACGAAATCCTAGCAAACCAAGTCATCATGGGCCGAAATTCTAATATGAGAATTCTGGATTCGCGAAGCTTGATAGATCAAGAATTATCGAGCTTAATGTCGAGAATTACTCATTAAGTCTCGATAGATGCTAGTGTCGAGCTTCTATCGAGACTAGTTTCGAGGTTCACTGTTTCAGCTTTTCTTCAATTATTTCTTGGTTCAATCTTCATGTATTTAATGATACAACTTGTGATGTTTGTTTAACACACTTCTTGATATCTTAAACCTATCTTAGATCTATCAAATTACAAGTAAAGTGCATTTTTTCAAAGGATAAGCCAATACATAGAAAATATTACCTTAACAAACTTTCAATTTGGTTATGAAGACCCATTTGCACCCAATTATGTACATGGTGGGATCATGAGGGACAAGAGTCCAACTGTCCAAGTATGTTTAGCAAGAAGGGCTTGAAGTTCTTCACGCATAGCAGCAACCCAACTAGGATGTTTTAAGGCAGATTTTAGTGATTTCGGTTATAGAGGAATTGAAGATTTAACGTGATAATGGAGCAAACCGGCCTAAAGCTTCCCACAGGTTTGTATAGAACGAGTATTGAGTGACTGGTGACTATTAGGGAGTAGAGGTCCATGCTGTGTGGTGGAGCCGAAAGAAACAATAGGTTGACTGTGTAGGAGTTCAAGCTGATGGGGTGTACTTGCAGCAAGTGGGCCAGTGATTTCTCTCATTTGCAATTTGTAGATAACCTCCTTATTTGCCTTAAGGAATGTCTCGACAGATATATGAGGTGATCAGGAAAACTGGTGCTAAATCCAACATGTTTTTAAGTAAAAAGCTAGAAATACAACAACCCGAGATAGAACTCATCTATCTCATGTCATGGGTCTTCAACAAGGCGTTCCTAATTAAGTGAATTATTAAGGCTCCCTTTGAAAATAGGCGTTCCTATAAGAAACATGAAGCCTTGCTGAAGTGATTGTGAAGGTTCATAAAAAATGCAAGGCTAGAAAATGAGTATAGGAAAAAAAATTAGTTTGCTCCCCTTCTAATTTCTTAACTAGTCTCCCATGGCAACTAAGAAACACCTCTTCAAACCCACAACTTTAGCAAAACCACACAAATAATACAACTTCAACTTTGGACTAACAGCTGTCACTGCACAAGTTGACTCAGTGAGTTTTGTACTAAAAGCAAGAATGGAATTTTATAAGAACAACTTATAAATACAAAATAAAAATACAAAACAAACCTCTATGAGAGAGAGAGAGAGCATAAAAATGACATCATAGCACTTTAGTTTTTCCACAACAATTGAAATTCAATTTTCACATATCACTACACTTTTTAAATTCAAATCAAACTCACCTAACAAAATAATTAAACTAGTAAAAGTTACAAGGCTTTAATTTCATTGCATGCAAATAATCTGGTGCATCTTGTGTGACAGTTTCAATTTTATTTTTAAAGAAGTTGTCGAAGAATAAAGTGTCTAAAACCACACGATCTTAATGAAATTACAATCAAATTCTGCATATCAATTGACCAATGAATACGATAAATTACAACTATGCTTAATGACTGGCCTTCTGAAATATTTCTAATAGAAGCATCAAGATTTGCATCAGATGACCCACCTTTTGCAATTGCTCGTCGACTTGACTTCTGAAGTTCTTTTGCTCTTTGCCTCATTGCGTTCATCACATCGCTTTTGTTATCCATAAACTTTTTCACAAGCTCTGAAATTTCACCTCTTGTAACAACTCCAACATCTTTCTTAAACTTCCATCCAATCTTCCAATCCTCCACAATATGTTTACTGATTGGGACTCGATCCCAAAATATAGGAAAAATAAGCATTGGCACACCAGCAAAAACAGCCTCAAGAGTGGAATTCCAGCCACAATGAGTCCAAAACCCTCCTATTGAGGAGTAGCACAACACCTTCAATTAGTCACACCAAGGCACCACTAGGCTCATATCACCACTACAATCCTTGAGCCGACCAGTTTCTATATCACAAGCACTGAACACCACTGTCCCTTATACCACCAATAATTTCATCCATTTGGGCATCTGAAACCGAAAGGAAACTTCCCATTGAGATTTACAACACCGAACATGGAGGTTGAGAATCAAGCCACCAGAGATAGTTGACACCATTGTTAGCTTTAGTTACAGAAGCACACTTTTCTTCAAGTTCTAAGTAAGGTATGGCAGGACGAATAGGGTAGACCGGGATAGGAAAGTTGGCTTTTAAAGTGTCAATGGCTTCAGCTTCAAGTTCGTGAAAGGTGGTGAATAGAAGATACTGCGCTTTATTGGACACGCTTGAAATACCTTCCAGGACTCCAGGCAAGACTAGTCGACCATCTCCATATGTAAAGTTAGGAAGATCAGCAATACGGATAGTAGAAACTCCAGGGATGTAGTCCACAAGCTCATCACCCCGTTCTTAATTAATCACATGGCATAGACACAATGCTAAGCTTAGTGTAAAGCCTAAATATTGTAACTACTAACTAGAAACTGCCTTGGAACAAAAGGGTATGTATATATACAGACACACACAACGCTAAGCTTGAGTTTCTTTAGTAGATTTTTTTTGTGCCAATCTTTTTTTTTTTTTTTAATAACTTCAGCGCCAATCTTTGATTGCTGTTTAAGACGCTGTCTTTTGTTGAAACATATATTCTGGAATATCGAACATTACAAGTTCACAACTAACAAAAGTTACAAAGAGGCTGGAATCTCCCAGGAAGGGAAGTTCGGACTCATTGTGCCATAATCCTCAGGATTTTCGGCCCGTGAGTTGCATCCTCAGCCAAGAACTCGTAGCATAATGACGGATAAAGAGGAAGGCACAGTCCATCATAGCGACAAACTACTCCTAGAACCTCCCATTATGGGCCAAGAACATTAGCAGAGAATAAATTAATTGAGGGCTTAGTCAGCGCCTCGTGAGCATTTTTAATCTTTTTCCTGACTTCTAGCCCAATTTTCGGGTGGCTGTTTAGAGGCCTTTCTGAGCTCCGTTTTCTTCAAATGTTATATGCACGGAAAGCTCTAGATGTTTAGTTTTCAATGGTTCTGGCCTCATTTGGAGCTATGTTGGAAAGCTGAAAAATTCTGAACGTCTTCCATTGAAAAATTCATATCTTTTAATTTGAAGCCTATATCAACGAGCCCTTTTGGTAAAAATTATCTAAGACCTTGTTCTTCAAGATGGTCTAGCCCATTCGTTCTAGTTCTTGCCCAATCAGTACAGTTTATTGCACAAATTTGAGTAAAAAAACTGTCAGTTTTTTTAAAAAATACAGTAAAGACTTTTATTAGAGTTTGATATTTTTGTGATATCTTATCTATTTTAGCTCTGATTTTGGCCTATAAACTATCGTTTTGAAAGAAAAAATATGACCTACAAGATGATCTAAAATCTAACACGATCCAATTGTTGGATCAAAATGTCAACTTTTGACCATACCCGGTTAGGGTTTTGGTCAGATTTTTTGTAAAATGAGTTTTTCAACAGTTGTGACTTTTTGATTCACTGTTCAATTTTTTCCCTTTTTGGCTTTAAAACTTATTTTTTTTGCACCCTTTTTTTTATTTTTTATTTTTCTTGTCTTTGTTTTGATATGCGAATCAAGGTTGGACAAAATACAGTATC
This sequence comes from Notholithocarpus densiflorus, assembly GCA_030021035.2. Classification (NCBI taxonomy): domain Eukaryota; kingdom Viridiplantae; phylum Streptophyta; class Magnoliopsida; order Fagales; family Fagaceae; genus Notholithocarpus; species Notholithocarpus densiflorus. The sequence continues at coordinate 9,885 of JARYZH020002334.1, read as the reverse complement.
AACAACTGCCCCTTCTTTGTTTAACATTTATTAGCACAATAAATGTTAGACAAAGAATTAGATAAAGAATTTTGTCCCTCTCGATTCTAGCGTAAACAAATTTTGGGGCCAAAATCGAGTTGCTACGGACAAATGAAAATATTGACAGAAATTGGGAAAGACAGTTGAAAGAAATCCTGATTATTATTGTTCGCTGCTCTTCTGCTCTTTTTGGTGCATCCTAGTTTCTTTTCCCTACAAAAAGGTTAGTTGCATCCCAGTCGCCGATCTTGTTGCCTTAACTGATCCACAAAACCTCATTATTGATTAAACTCTATAAACCAAAATCACAAATTTAGAAAAACAAACACACCCACCAAAAATCAAACCTAAAAAACCAGAACCCATTAACGAAGGTGCCCCTTGATGAACAGTGACTTTGTGGTGGTTTTACACAGCTTGAAGAGATTGTTTATGGAGAGAGAGAGAGAGAGAGAGAGAGAGAGAGAGAGAGAGAGAGAGAGAGAGAGAGAGAGCATGTGGGCGGATGAAATATTGAAACCAAAAGAAAAATGATTTCCAGATGGGGCAGATCAGATGAAAAGAATAGGAAAAGGTTTTTTTTTTTTTTTTTTTTTTTTTTTTTAAGTTACTTTAATTAGATTAAAAAAATTAGAAATTCAGAATTTTGTTTTTAATTTTTTTGTAATTTTTTTATTTTTTAAATGCCAACGTAGTATTTTTAAAAATCAAATCATTTATTAGCCACGTTAGTATTTATTATGCAAACAGTGCACTTTGTTTGTCACGTAGGACTTTTTTGTTAGTGAGATGATGGCAAGAACCAAAACAAAAACAATTTTCTAATTTCAGGGATAGATGTAGGCACAAAATTAATTTAGAGACCAAAATAAGAATTGACTCAAAATATAGGGACAAAAAGTGTATTTTCAACTTTACAATACATTCAGCCAAAGTTTTTACTTTTATCAGTCGGTCAAATAGGTAAATATCATTTGTGAACTACTTTACAACAGTGATAGCAGACAGAACAATAGTGCGAGAAAGAAAACAAAGATAGAGACGTAGATTGAGAGTTATACCATCGGTTGGACTGGTTTTGGAGTGGAGTTTAGCAGACGATCGGAAGACTGCATGGTAAGGCAAGGTGGCGCTGCAATGGGGTAGACAGATTTTTTGTTTTTTTTTTTTCTTCTTCTTTTTACTGTTATTTTTTAAAGGGGGCTTACTCTTGCTAGGTTAGTTCAAAATTCTAAGCTTGAAGGAGCAAATTCTATAATTTGAGGGGGGCCGATGAAGAAAATTTTCTTTAATTTCTAACTTATATTTTACCGACTATATTGAAAAATAATGGAAATTTCAAAAAGCTCTGCCTAGCTTCGCCTCTATTGGGTTTTTTTTATTTTATTTTTTTTAGGAAGAGGTTTATTTATTTATTTTTTAAATATTGTTGATTTTGAAAATTGTGGGAGCTTCAAATTCTATGTAGCAAGCACTTAGGAAGTTAAAAAAATAGTTAAAAGGATTCAGTTTTTTATAGTATAGTGTGTATATATATATATATATATATATATATATTATTTTGTATATTCACTCTTCAAAACACCCGCATCAAATGTAATAATTTTATATTACATTTTATTAAAATATCAATTTTTCTTATTTTTAAAATTATTTTTCTTTCTTCACACGTTACAGCCAACATGCATTTTATTCTTTCATTCTCGAGATACATAAAAGAAAGAATAAACAACTAAATATAAAAATGAATAGTGTCAGTATAAATTTACATGGTTATTATAATAAACTTGTAAATTTACACAATTATATATAGACTTGTTAGGACATATGTGAAACATTGTTAGGAACATATGTCAATATAGAATTGGCTAATCTTTTGACAAAACGCATTTTACTTGTAATTTGGTAGATCTAGGATGTGTTTAATGCTTCAAGAAACAAGGTTTCAAGTTCAAGTGTTAAAGCTATGCAAGTCTGTCCAAGAATCAAGTGAAGAAGTGCTGGATTTTAAAGTTCGACAGCTAGTATCTATCGAGGTTTAAAAGGTTGTTTAAGCCCGATACTTGACAGCTTCTTGATAGATAGGTTATCTGTCGAGGTTTATGAAATTCAGTATTTTAGAGTTGATTTCACTCCAATCCGTGAATAGATGTTTGGGTTTTCTTTTCTCACAACCCTAGACATATATAAGGCTTATTTTAAAAGCCGTCACACATGATAATACAAGAAAAACACATGTAAAAAGTGACCGAGTGCCTTATTCTCTCTTAAAGAAGCTACTGCGTCTTTGCACCTTAGAGTTTTGTAACAAAGTGCTTCTTGATCTTCATTGTTGATGAAGTGAAGAACTTTGCAGCTAACATCTTCTTCAAATTGGTGTGTTAGTCACGTATTGGGATCTATGCAAAAGGGTAGCGTTCATATATTGAAGAGTTCGAAGGTTCTGAAGCGGTAAAATATTTCTACTATAACTTCTCTTTACTATAATGAATTGTTTTTTGGGAAGTTTTCCCTCTAGGTTTTTTACTGTGAAACTAGTTTGTTTCATTGATTTTCCTGAATCATCATATCTTGTCTTATTTAATTTTCTACTGTGCATGATATTGATGTTTGTTTGTTTTAACAAGTTTTATTCATAATAAATCTAATTAACAACTTGGGATTAAAACTTGTTAATTATCAATCGGGGTCTAAATTTTCCAAAAAGACTAATATAAGTTATTTTTAAGCAAAACTATACAAATTCTACCCATTTTTTATATTGAATGCTAAACTACAATGCAATACAAAAATTTTACCAAAATTATTTTAGATCGCTGTGAATATTTAAATTTCCAAGAATAAAGGGGTGAAATGTTCGAAACTCACAACATATAATTTAGAGTCCGTTTGGATACCGCTTATTTTGCTGAAAACTGAAAACACTGTAGCAAAATAATTTTTAAATGTGTAAATAGTGCCGTGAGACCCATTTTTAATGAAAGTTTTATTACAAAAAGAGATTTGTGGATCCTGTAAACAGTACACTAGAAAAGCCACCATAGCCATAGAAACTGAAAAACGTGCTTCCAAAAAAAAAAAAAAAAAATGCAAACACAGACGCGTAAAAGTTCTATCCAAACGAGTACTTAGAATGCGTCAATATCACTGTACAAATTTACCAAAATGGTTATTGTCATCATTATAATACAATAGTGAAAGTACGCAGTCGGCATGGGTTTTTTTGGAAGTACATGCATTGTGGGCACGAGATGGCACTGAGCTTTTTTGATTAACTAGCTTAAAATGAATGCTCTTATTTTAACCCAAAAAAAAAAAAAAGCTCTTACCGACGTCATGATTAAGTTAGTGGATTTGAAAGTGGCGGGTCCACAAAAGCATAATCATCACATATCACATGTGAACAGTGGGTGAACCACATATGCAACATAAGGTATCTTCTCTCGTGTCGGTTGTCGTGGCTATAAGAATAATTTTTAAATGAATTATTTAAATTTGTGTTGAAGAGGTTGACAAGGATTTTTTTGTAAATAATTTTTTTTTTTTTTTCATCTTGATCATTATGATAATAATGATGAGATTTTTTGTATCCTATGATCCAAAAGAAGATTTTTTTTTTTTTTTAAATCAACACAAGTTCTTTTAGATAATAAATCTTAGGTAGGAGATAAATCTTATAAATATGTAACTTCATTATTATAGTATTAGCAAGAGAATTAAAGATAAATTATAAGTTCATTGGGTATATGTTTTCTTAGTATAATGAAGATATTAATTATTATTGCTAAGATTAAATCTTGTAAATTATCTATTCTCTATTACTATAATAAAGTTATTAATTATTGTTGTTAAGTGAATTTTAATTATTATTACTTAGAATACTCTAATTCATTATTTCTTAGTTTTTGTTTTTACTCTTTTCAATTCTTTTATTTAACAATTCAACTCAATTGTGACAACTTACAAGTCTTTGTAATTCATTATGTTAGGTTCTAAGACTTTAGGAACTAATGTATTATAATTTCAATTTATATATGTTGGCAAACCATGATCAAAACATTTAGTCTAGGTTTAAACTTGCACAAAGTTTGGATTGATGTAAAGTTGGAATCGAGTAATTGCAGAAATTATATTCAAAATCTGCAAGGCTCGATTGATCGAAAGCTAGACTCGATCAATCGAAAGTCGTGTATCAGTAATTTTTTGCAAAATTCTCAAACCAGCCCAAGCTCATATGACGTGTAGGGTCAAGTGTTTCACTCCAAGTATAAAAGGAAAAACTCTAACTACATTTTAGAAGTCTTTGTTGAGTTGTGTATTGAATCTTTTGTGAGATCTGAGAGGTGTTTACCTTCATACACACACATAAAGTTATCAAGATCAAGATTCACATCAAGAACTTGATGATTGCTTAAGTTGCTGCATAAAGACCTTTCAAGAAGATCTGAAACCTTTGAGAGGTGTTTCAAAGTCACAAGTAGGAGAACTTGTGGTTGTTGCATATCAAAGAAAGAAGTAGTCCATGGATTCGGAGATGTCACATGGTCATGGTAATAAGTTTTCTACATAAGGTAGCAATAGGATATTAGTGGTCTAAGTCTTATTGTACAAACTTCAATTCTTTCATAGTGGATCTGTTTTTTACCTTGAAGATAGCTAGGTTAAATTCTTCCCGGATTTTTTACCAGTTAGGTTTTCGTGGGTCATTAGATCTGTGTGTTCTTTATTTTTTCCGCATTATATCTGTTTTACACATATTGGTTTAACCTAGATCTAAATTAACAAACTTATTAATCAACTTGGCTTAATATTAGGTTAAACATATTGTGTTAAGGGGTCTAAAAATTAACAAGTGGTATCAGAGCAGGTTAGCTCTTATGTTTAGATCTCTTGATCTAAGAGTTGATCCTTAACCCCTGTTGTCATGGAACACGGTCATTCTCTTGTGATCCCTCCATACTTTGATGGGAATAACTATGCCTATTGGAAGGTGAGGATGAAAGCCTTCCTGAAATCTATAGATGAGAGAGTGTGGAACTTTGTTGAATACAGATGGGAGAAACCGACTACTTCTGTTAGTGAGTGGTCAACGTCCCAAAAAGAGGCAGCCGCTTTTAATAGCAAAGCCATGAATGCTATTTTTAATGCTGTTTCTATGGAGGAATTCAAGAGAATCTCAAATGTTGAGGTTGCTTATACTGCTTGGAAAATTCTTCAAACTGTGCATGAAGGCACAAAGGTTGTTAAAATTAATAAGTTGCAGCAGTTAACAAATAGATTTGAAAGCATTAGGATGTCTGATGATGAAAGTTTTGATGAATTCTATGCTAAGCTTAATGATATTGTTAATTCTGCATATAACTATGCCTATTGTTAATCAACTTGGCTTAATATTAGGTTAAACATATTATGTTAAGGGGTCTAAAAACTAACAAGTGGTATCAGAGTAGGTTAGCTCTTATGTTTGGATCTCTTGATCTAAGAGTTGATCCTTGACCCCTGTTGTCATGGAACACGGTCACTCTCTTGTGATCCCTCCACACTTTGATGAGAATAACTATGCCTATTAGAAGGTGAGGATGAAAGCCTTCCTGAAATCTATAGACGAAAGAGTGTGGAACTCTGTTGGACTTGTTGTTTTTTTCCTTAGATTTTAGATAAAATTTGTTTGATGTTGGGTTTTTTCTTTTTGTTTAAGAAGGCCAAGATAAATTTTAGTATTGAATTGATTTGTTCTTTGAACTTATTTCAATGGGTTCAAAATTTTATTTTAAGGTGTTCAAAACAAAAATATTTTAAAATATTATATGTAAAAAAAAAAAAAATCACAAGTTAGGGGGTTCATTTGAACCCCCTGAACACCATGTGGTGCCACCATTGCTCCATGTATTCTCTGCCAATACAGCTCATGAGACCCTCAGAGTTGGTTGGTCTTTTGGTTGGTGCATGAACACCTCTTCTAGACCAAGATTAGACAAGTCTAAATCAGTGTCAGCAATTACTAGGAGTGCATAAAGTGATTTTAAGTCTTTAAGAGTAAGGGTTTTCAAGAATGATGAAATTGGATTTGGAGGATCAGGTCTATGGCCAACATGTTCATAGCTAGAGGTTTTGAGGATGCACCAATAGTTGGGTCTAGAGTTTGATCCAATGGATCTTTGTTTTTTCTGTCTGGAAGGGTTTGTTTTGTGGGTGGTTTTGGGATTCTGGTTTAAGTTGATGAGGGTAAGTTATGGCTAGGAGGATTCCACTTGTCTTGAGAGGGTTATAAGCAGGAAGAATTATGGCTAAGGGTTGAAGATTTTGTCCTAAAGAATTGGGCAAAAATGGGGAGGCTATGGGTATAGACAGGTCTTTGTACAATGATTGTCTGGGTTGGTGGGGAGTGTAAACAAACATTGGAGAGGGTTGTGTGGCTATCTTCTAGGACCTTTCTATGGATTGGAGTTGAGTGAGCAATTGATTTCTTTCTTTTTTCTTTTTGATTAATAAGGGGGAAATAAATAGACATATTTTTTACCATAGATGCAATTGTTTCAAGCTCTTGCTCAACCATTTTGATCTTCCTCTTCAAATCATTAATAAGAGAATCTGAGGATGACAAAGACTGTGTCACTGCAAAGTGTATTTTTCATTTGAGATGTTTACTCCCAAAAATTCTATAGAAGTCTGTTCAATGACCATTTTCTTTTTTGAAAGCATAATCCCTTGAGATTTCACTAAATTGTAATATTTAGTGAGTAATCTTTCATGGGATTCTGCATCTTTTGAGAACAAAATAATATCATCCACATAGATCAATGCATTGGCCAAGATAGGTTGGAACAGGGTTACCACTACCTTTTGGAATTGAGATAGAGCATTTTTTAGTCCAAAGGGCATAACCGTCCACTAATCTTGTTGTTTGCCTGTTTGCCAGATTGATAGGGTATTTCATAATTTTTCATTTCAGTCCTCTAAGTTTGCATTCTGTCATTTTAGTTCTCTAAGTTTCAAATTTCTTCAATTCAATCCTCCGTTAACTCACTATCCATAATTATCGTTAGTTTTGGCCATAGTTTAATATTTAAATATTTATTTTATTATTTATTTCTTAATTTAAAAAAAGCGTTAATTTTTTTTTTAAAAAAACTTAGAAATTAAAATAACCCCAATTACACCACCCACCTCATCGGAAAAACACATAAATCCCTAGCCTACTTCGATATGTGAGAGTCTGAGAGGGAGAAAGAGGGAGAAGGAGAGAAAAAGAGAGATCGAGAGGGGGAAAGAGAGACATATTTATAGGTTAGCTGCCTAAGATAGTAGAGTTTTTAAAATAAAAATTTTATAGAGAGAAAGAAAGAAGAAGAAAAAAAGTAAGAGAAATGAGATTAGAAAAGGACTTGGAAATCAGAGTAGTTATGGGAGTTATGGGGAACAGCAAATCTTGGAAACACCAACCGATCCACAGGAACACAATCCTCTCCAAACTAATCACTTTCCAATTCCAAGGCTTCCTAGATACAACAACACAAAGCCTTACTCTTCATCCAAATTTTTTCGTACATACATATAATACAAGTATACAACAACAACAATAATAGAAGTAATAGTTAAGGTAAAATAAAGTAGACCCAGAAAAGAAAAAACAATTATTTGAGGAAAATATAAAAAGGAAGATGATAATTCAAAGAGCTATGAATATTTTTTTTCCCACTTTAAAGATCACTTTTTTTTTTTTTTCTAATCATATATTCTTTCATCTATTGCTTCTTCTTCTTCCTCCTCTTTTTCTTCCTCTTCTTCTTGGCCCAAGCCAAGTAAAGAATTAGCCAAAGACGCCAAGTAGACCTATTTGAGCGGAGTTGTGTGAAACCCTGGGGTAGTGCCACCGAAAACACCTCCTTGTCCCTCTCGATCTCTCTTTCTCCCTCTAAATCTCTCACATATTAGGTTAGACTAGGGATTTTCTTGTTCTTTAGATAAGGCAGGAGGGGTAAATGGTTTATTTTAATTTACGGGTTTCTTTTTAGCTAACGTTTCTTTCTTAAGTTATGAAATAAATAATAAAATAAATATTAAATATTAAATTATAGCCAAAATGACGCCGTTTTGGGTAGGTTAACAACATATATGGATGGTGACTTAATGGAGAACTCAATTGAGGAGATTTGAAACTTAGAGAACTGAAATGACAAAATGCAAACTTAAAGGAACGGAATAAAAAGTTATGAAACTTAAAAGGCGGGTTTTGCATTTTAGCCTTCTTATTGATAATTTTTCAAAATGGCTTCAATGTCCTAATAGTGGATTAGGAGCGTAGGAAAATTTGTTGTTTTTTGAAAATGGTTCAACCATGGGATGAAATTAGTTTTTCAACTCACAATTTCATGATATTGTGAGTTATTATTATTATCATTATTATTATTATTATTATTATTATAAGACAAAAAAGGTGCTCACATGCATGATCATTGCCCCGCAATGCATTATAGCATGGGACTACTTGGGCACTAGTAGGGTTTACCACTACTTGAACCTACAATTTTCGAATTTGTAGGTGTGACAGGTCACAAAAACTTCTTATCACTAGGCCAACTCCCAGGTGATCTTAACATTCTAAGTTGGGTAGATGATTTTGTGTGACTCGAATGAAATCAACATTTCAACTCAAGATTTCATGATATCGTTAGTTGAACTATTGGTTTAATTAAAGAACAATATATTTAGTGATTAAAATTTTTAGCAATAAAACATGTTTTGTTGTGATGGGTGACAAATGTATTATTACTAATAAGTGAAAGTTGTGTCACTTTAAATAAAAATTTAACACCTTAATAAGTTATGAAAATGATTACATTAAAAATAAGTTATGAAAAAAGATAATAAATTTTTATATTCACTGTTGCTCTTGAATAAATTTGTGATTACAATTCACGATTTACTAGCACCAACTTTGACTTTCAAATATATATATATATATATATATATATATTAATAGTCAAAGTTTAGAGAAAATCCAAATAGATTTTAATTGAATTTTTCAATTTTGTTCACGTGTTTCATTTAATTTTTAATTTTTAATTTTTTTTTTCAAGTGAATTATTGATTGTAAAAATCAAAAAGTTCAAATCGAATTAGATTCTAAATTCAATATTAATTGGAGTTCAATTTTCCCCCACATGTCCATTTATTTTTTTTAATTTTTATGACAAGTAAATTATTGGATGAAAAAAACTGAAGAGTCTAATTCTAATTAATCATATATATATATATGTATGTATGTATATATTGAGAAACTATTACATATTTTAGAAATGTATGATTTAAAAAAAATGTAAGCTAATACTATGTATAATTTAAATATTTTTTTTAAAAAATGTATAATTGTGATTATTTTTAATTGTATCTGTGCATATGCATGGAGCTATACACTAATAGTAGTAATAATAGAAGAAAATACTAACATCAACCTTTATGGTACAAATTAATGGGTGCATAACACCTCATACTTGCACATGTTGATAATTTAATTGACCCTTATAGCATAAATCCTCTTCTTGAGAATGTATTTTATGAGACAATCTTTTATATGAGACAACCTCATTAGAAATTTCTCTCTATCTATCACAATTTGAAAAATTGGGAAGTGAAACTCTGTGTGAGACTCACACATGTTGTGAAATAAATATCTTATAAAACTGTCTTATAAGATAATTTTTTCATTCTTTGATCAAAATCTTCTAGATCGTTGACACAATGCTGAAATACGGTCAATTTTAAACATGCATGTGTCATGTCTGTGTTGCTTGTGAACCGAACTTAAGTTATTTATACATTCTCGCCTAAAACAGAAGTCATTTATACACTAATTAAAAATTG
>JARYZH020002333.1:0-16582 GCA_030021035.2 Notholithocarpus densiflorus | reverse complement strand
TGATATAAATAGAACCAATATTACTTTGATCCCAAAAACCAATAACCCGTCCCAAATGACTGGCTTTAGGCCTATAAGTTTAAGCAATGTAGTATATAAGCTAGTGTCGAAAGTATTAGCAAACCGCCTAAAAAACATCCTCCCCCAAATTATTTCTGAAAACCAAAGTGCATAACTTTCGAAGAGGCTTATTATCAATAATGTTTTGGTAGCTTTTGAATTGATGCACTATCTAGATCATAAAAAGGAGGGGAAAGAAAATTTTATGGTGGTTAAGCTTGATCTGAATAAGGCCTATGATCGTGTGGAGTGGGGTTCTAATGAGAAGGTGATGGAAAAAATGGGTTTCCATGAAAAATGGATTAATTTAATTATGCAATGCATATCTACAGTATCTTACTCTGTGATTATCAATGGAGCAGTCCATGGGTGTATTTATCCTACAAGAGGTCTCCGACAAGGAGGCCCCTTATCCCCTTACTTGTTTCTCTTATGTGCAGATGGATTCTCGTCATTAATTAAGGACGCAGAGAGGAATTAGCTGTTGAGTGGAATCTCTATTTGCAGGGGATGTCCCATGGTTACTCGTTTATTCTTTGCGGACGACAGCTTGCTGTTTTACAAAGCTACTGATTAAGAGTGCCGAAAATTAATAGATATTCTTGAGCTTTATAAAGTTGCCTCTGGTCGGAATGTAAATGTCGATAAGTCATCTGTTTTCTTCAGTCACAACACCCCCTATGAAAGAAGACGTGAGGTGTTAAACATCCTTGGCCCAATGCAAGACACTAGACATAGTAAATATTTGGGGCTTCCTTCCATTATTGGAAGATCTAAAACCGAAGTGTTTGCTGAAGTGAAGGAAAGGGTTGGGAGGAAATTAGTGGGGTGGAAGGAAAAATTATTGTCCATAGGAGGAAAGGAGATCTTGATAAAGGTCGTAGCGCAAGTGGTTCCCACGTATACAATGAGCTGCTTCTTAATCCTGAAAGGGTTGTGTGAGGAGATTGAAGGAATGATAAGAAGGTTTTGGTGGGGGCAAAGACAAGAAGAATCAAAAATTGCATGGGTGAGCTAGGATAAAATGTGTAAATCAAAGTCAAATGGTGGCATGGGCTTTCGAAACTTCCAAGTCTTTAACTTAGCAATGCTAGCGAAGCAAGGATGGAGACTCCTGACCAATCCGGATTCCTTTTGTGCCAAAGTCTATAAAGCTAGGTACTACCCAAATGGGGATGTTCTGAAATCAAAGCTTGGCCACAATCCCTCTTATGCATGGAGAAGCATCTTTAAGGCACTTGAAGTGATCCCGAAGGGTACCTGATGGAGAGTAGGCAATGGAAAACTAATTCACATATGGGAGGACAAGTGGCTTCCCACCCCAACAACCTATAAGGTAATCTCTCCCCCTCGGCCTTTTGGTAATTTTCCTATGGTTTCTGCCTTAATTGATGAAGACTCTAAAAGATGGAAGGTTGATGCACTGAAGGCCTTATTCCTTCCATTTGAGGTAGAAGCAATCCTCAATATACCGCTAAGTTACAATCTACCTGAGGATAAGCTGATTTGGGTGGGAAACAAAAGATGGGAATTTTCAGTGAAGAGTGCGTATTACATTGCTCTCAATGTAATAAACCCAGCAGGAAATGGAGTGTTCTCATGGTGATCCTAGAATTCCTTTATGGAAACGGATTTGGCAGTTTAAAATTCCTCCAAAAATCAGAATATTCACATGGAAAGCTTGTGTTAATGCTTTGCCAACAATGCGAAGTTTAAGAAAGAAAGGGATAAACACAGATGGAATATGCCCTTTGTGTGGAAAGGAAGCCAAATCAATCCCCCACTCTCTTTTTAAATGTGATGTTGTGAAGGAAGAATGGGATCAGTGGAAGGATTGTCCAATTGTAATTGGGGCTGAAAACTTGGATTTTGCTGACACTGCATTAAGATTGTTACATGCAGGAACTACTAGGGACTTGGAGACTACGGTCGTGGCAGCTTGGGCAATTTGGCTTAATAGAAACCAGAGAGTGTTTGAGTCGGTCAGTCAAGGGGCAAGTCAAGTCTGGAATTTGGCAATGAGTGAGCTATTTGATTATAAAGAAGCGTCGAAATTTTTCCTGTTGGGTCCATTGTCTTGTGAGGTTAGTTGGAAAAAACCCCCTGCTAGTGTATACAAGATAAATGTTGATGGGGCAACTGCATATGATGGAAGATGCTCAAGCATTGGGTTGGTCATAAGGAATTTTAGAGGAGAGGTTGTTGCTACCCTTTGCAGAGTACTCCAAGGCAATTTTTCGGTGGATGAGACTGAAGCTCTAGCAGTGGAAGAGGGGATCATACTTGCAAAGGAAATGAGCCTTCATCATCTGGTCAAAGGAGAAATGGGCCATATTGTCCAAGGAATTCTTAATTTTCTTGACTGGTTTAGTAGTTGGTAGGTCAGGCACCTGAAAAGGGATTACAACAGGGCGGCGCATAAGTTAGCTCGGTTTACTAAATGTAATGATATTAGTCAGGTGTGGAGAGGTGTATATCCTATAGTAGTGAGAAATCTGGTCCATATGGATTGCTTGTAACGGTGCTGCTCCTTTTGCCTTGTTGTACTTCAATTTCAGTTCTAATGAAAGTTATTCTCATCAAAATATATATATACCGGTATACCCAGTATTTAGAATGTCTTTGAGCAACTATAAAGAGAGGTATACGTTTTCCAAAGTTTATAGGATGAAGCTAATAGAAGATGAGCCAAGGAAACTCGTGCCTTTTGGGGCTGGTTTTGCAGCTTGCAATGAAGCCGCACTACAAATGCATTAAGGAGAAGATAGATGTGATAAATTATAAAGATGAAACTGGGATTCCCATCTCTGACATCAATATGGGTGAATTGTCAGAACTTGAATGCTGCTCTTGGGACAAGTAATGCATATGCTCTTCATAATAAAATAACTGAAACTCTGAGAGACAATGGTGGTTAAGATTGTTAAGATGGGAGCATCAAAAACCGTTACTCAACGGTGCCTTCTACAAAGTAGGAGTACTATTGCCTGTCACCTTCAAGGTAAGTTCTTCGGTACCATGATAGGGGGAAAACTCTTCTTAGACATGCAAATGTGAATGCACCACATGAGTGAAATCAGTGTGGAGAAGCTAGGTTTCTGTGGACAAAATCCTGAGCCATTTGCAAACTAAAATGGGTTAATTACCAATCAGCAAGCCCCTAATCAATTAATTTACCTTCCTTTGCCCGATGATAGTTCATGGATGCAAATTTTCATAACTTTTGATTGAGGACATGGCTCTAACCAAAAACATTGATCTCGCAGTCCTTGCCCAGCAAAAAGAATCTTAGGGAGACTGATCAAAGTCGCATTCATGACAATTAAAGAACTTTAAGCTATAGAAAATATGCCATGGAATCTTTCTTCAAAACAATATGAGAACAAAAGCTTTCACCAAAAACCAAAAGCTTCATTATAGAGTTGGACAGATTGGGTTTCCATTTCATTCATCTCTGATGGTAATTTTCTTTTATAAGTTCATTCATCTTAGAAAGTACTTCCCCCGAAAGATAATCAAGCAATCCCAATAATCATTCAATGATCTAATTTTAAGCTTCATGCCTCCACAAGCTCTCAAACTCCATGAAACGGTGAGCTTGAATCACTTAATTAGAAAGAGAAATGCTCAAGAAGCATTGATTACAAGCTTTTCCTTTTTATGTCTCTTTCCTTTTCCCTCTTTCAATTTAAATTTATACCCAATGGACTTCTATATGCATTTACTATTTCCATGGATCACGATGGCGCAGAAATAAGGTTTACTTCTAAGCAGCATATAATTAAAAGACTTAACTAATAAATAAATCACATTGTATTCATAAACCAAAAAGGAGATGGGGGGGGGGGGGGGGGATTCTTCACCTACATTACGTTTCCCGTCAGGTACCATGATACATGCTGCAATTTGGGAACAGATTGACTAATGTTACTGAGGAATTTCAAGGTCCGGTCTCCTGTCAACTACTTCTCCTGTTGAATCATCTGGAAATGCATCTGGATAGGTAGCCAAAATCCTTGATTTCATGCTCCTGTTAACGCAAGAGAGAGAGAGAGAGAGAGAGAGAGAATTAAATCACCAAATGGAACCAAAATCTGGATAGCCAAGAGACAACAACCATGAATTTGAACTTTCAAGTAAACAACTTGAATCAAGATAATAAAATAGATCCAGGACGATGAAAGAATAAGAAACTCGGCATACTTAGAGCTTCATAATCAACAGTATAGTTGCAAAACACATCAACTTTACAATTCAATAGAAAAATTCAGACATTCCGGCAGTAGGAAATAATTCATATAAAAGAAATGAATTGCAGGGGCAAGATAAAGTTGGAGATTCACTCTGACAAAATATTGCGAAATGAATTGCAGTATAAAAGGCTGCACAAGACTTAATGATTCAACAGAAAATATACTAACTGAACTCATTAACATCTTCATCCACACAAATTTGGATTAAAAAAGAAAATTTATATGCCCAATAAAAACTTGCAACCTGCCACCTGAAATATAAAAATAGTTTCATACGGCAATACACAGAAATCTTCATAGGGTTTGAACAAATACAGGTCCTTTCCAAGAGAAGAATGAATATATGACTGGAAATCTTAAAGTTCTCTTAAATTATCAAAAAGCCACACGTTGTTTTCATGGTATTGAATTTGGTTTTTTGATTATTGACTCCATGTGTGCCTAAAAGCCATTCAATTCCAATTTCAAGCATGAATGCACACATGCAGTAGATATGGGTGTTCAAGACACCAAGCAAACTGAGCAAACCGATTGATTTCAGCCTGTTTCCTTAGTTATCATGGTTCACTTTGATGCTTATTCAGGGAAAAAAAAAAGCACCTATGATATCGATTCAGTAAAGGTCTAATACACCACTTAAAACCAAACCAACCAATCAAATTATAATTTAATTTCTAATTATATTAGTGTGCATGGAGATATTTTAAGGGAGATGAAACAAAATCTTACAAATATGTTCACACATAATAAATTCTTCTATTTTTACATCCCCAACACTCAAGCCTCCTAATCTCTTGCCTCCCTGCCACACATCTATCATTTCATTATTTTCTGTTCTAGTTTCCTATTCATTCTTTATTCTTCCCTTTCCTTTTCGTTCTCTATTTTTATTAAGGGTCCTGTTAACAGGTGCTTTAGGGCATTTATTAATAGACCACTTCAGGAAACTTTTAATACCACTGTTATAGGAAATATAAAAAATTATCAAAAAAGTTAGTTGTTTTTTTCTTTTCCATAAAAAGTTTCTAAAAATATCTTCTAAACCAATGCCCTTAGGGCGTCCGTTAAATTTTCCTTTTATTAATTCCCCTTTCTTTGACATTCATCTTTTTTTTCTTCTCCCTTGTCTTCTCCATCCTCCTCTTTTGTTCATCTTCCCTTTGTCTTTGTAACTGATTTTCTCTACTCTCTCCTCTCTACGTCCTCTTTTTTATCTCTACTGCTTCCGCACAGTTTTTGCCCCTCTTCATTGTAACCACTCACACTCAGACACCAGACATTGCAGATCACTTTCCTATTGCAAATCTCCATCTCCATCAATATCTGTCATCCCATCCTAGATCTTTGCCAATCTCTGCCAATCTTGGTCTTCTTGGCATCTTTGGTTGCTCTGAAATTCACAAACCAATGCACCGCACCAATGGAACTTGAGCCTCGTACAGCTTATTTAGTAGACCTCCAGCACTGTAGTTCAGTTGGTGACTTTGGAAAGCTGACGAGGTCGGATCAGTTGGAAAATATCACTCAAAATCATCATAACAACCCACCCATGAGCAACCCCTAGTGTAGATAGTTAAAGATGATGAATTTGCCTCAGAGAGTAGTTAATTTTGAACAGATACAGAAAAAAAAAATAGTTACTTTTGCCTTTCAGTTATATGAGAAACGTTACAGTATTCTAAGTCTATTATAGTATTCTTAGTTTTTCTTCCATATTTCTACACATGACTGCCCATATCAATAATGTGTTCTTATAGAATTTGATTCTGTTGCTGTGAGCATAAAAAAGGTAATTGTTGATTTGGAAATATTATGCTAAAAGAAGGGAACAACACTAAACAGACAAGATGCTAGGGAGATGAGTGAGGAATAGGTTTCTAGGTATCACACCTGGATTGGTTCACAATCACTGTAGAATTTCTTCGGCATCACATATGGCCTAAAGCATCACACATCTAATTTCTTCAGCATCACAAGTCAGATTAAGGTTGCAACACACAAACCTCAAACTAAGCTTTTGCTTCAGAAATTTTTCAAAACAACTTAAGTAAAACCATTACATCCATATATATAGGCATCTAATGCTTAAACCTAATAGGACTTCTTAGGCTTCGTCTTGTTAACCTGAACTAAATGACAATTAAAACCCTATAAAAACCCAATAACATAATAAAACCTGATTTAAGACCCAATTGACCAAAACTTCAACCATACAGAAATCAGAAAATTAATTAAATGCCCGACACTTTAAATTATACAAAACTAAATTAAAATGAAACCAACTTCTCACTGCCTACTTTAGGAAGACAAAAGAGTGAGAACATGAAGATGAGAGAGGAAAGGTAAAGTAGGAAAGTGGGGGGGGGGGGTTGTAAATGGGTAAGAGTGGCTAAAGTGACAATGTCATTATATGTCATTTATATCTAGAATACTTTTGTAACAGTGTCACTAAAAAATAACTGATTGCATTACATAATATTAAAGAATAAGGGTATTTTCGGAATTTTTTATGAAAAAATTGGTGATTGAAAGCTGACCAGGTTCTTGCTTAGTTAATAATAGATATACAAAAGAAATCTTGGACTTTTGTTCTAAAGTATTTGCAGATGCACACACAGACATGGTTTGAAAATTTTACAATTAGATGTACAAGGATCAGCTTGGGGTTCAGTAAGGATTCAACCTAAATTTTTAGCAGTAATCAAGTGGGACTTATAAAAAAAATTTCAGAACATGAACAATATTCAAAATGCGTTCCAAGCTAAAGACTTCCCTACTGTGAGGGAAGAAACCATGAACTCTATAAATGTATCATACATCTAAAAAATTTAATTGAACAATCTCCAGATAAATTGTAAACCAGATGTGTAATAGGCGACATAATGTTTTATGTTTCATATTATTGGTGATTGCACATGCACCTGGAGAGTCTTAAACTCACGACCTCACCTTCCTCCTTGCTTTTACAAGGGGTGAAGGTGTCATCTGAGTTAGAGCTCATCGGCATAGTAGGTGACAAAATTATTAACTATATCAATAATTATGGGCTCTTCCCCCCTCAACTATGGTACAGTTGCAATGTTCCCTAAACTTCAAAACTGAACAATGTCCTCCCTTAACACTTGGTAATAGGCACTTTACCTCCTGCCAGTAGAATTACTGTCAAATCTAATAGAAAAGTTGAAAATTTTCCAATATTGCGTCTAATAGAAATTTGAATTTTCCATTAAATTTGACAGAAATCATAACAGCATGAGGCAAAGTGTTTATTAACAATAGTTTAGGGAGGACAATGATTAGTTTTGTAATTTAGGGGGACATTGTAACTACATCATAGCTTCTTTTTTTTTTTAACAGGCATTAGGTAAGTACAATTGTTATTGAAAAAAGACATATTCATGTATAAATGACAGAAAGAAGTCAAAAGAATTACATAAAAAATCTATGCACAAAAAGACAACAACTCTATTGATTCCGAAATGAAGTTACTAGTAGCAAATCTCCAAATGTGAAACCCATCAAATAGGAAACTAGTAAATATAGCTAACAATTAATTCCTTATACTAAGTTGAAACAATCAGCATGGAACAAAATATAAGTTCTAATCATACCTTAGTTTCTGAAATATGTAATCAAGATCTGACTTCATAGACCTCAAAAGACGTGTATTCCTCGAGAAGTCTCCAGAAACCTCTGAAAAGCAGTGCTCTGAATACTCATTAAAATGCGAGAGTACTGCATTGCTATCCTGTAATCTTCCTAATCTGCAATTTGGGGAACCAAAATATAATCAGTAGAAAGAGCAAGAGGCTACCACATGCCAGTGCCATCCCCAAGTAAGCAACCACCAATCAATCTCCCCCCATCCCCCAAAACAATCCCAGCCAAGAAAACAAAGATAAAATATTCTTAAGTCTAGAAGCCTGCCACAGAAAACCTTTTTCATTTTTCTTTACTTATCCAAGAAAAAACTGCAACCACCCTAAACATCCATTAGGTAAAACCAGCCCGGAAGTTTCGACAAAATGACCCAATTAACTGATCTTCAGGTTGCAGGTTTGAATTCATATAAGATTCCTGAAAATACAAATATGCAAGTTGGACTGCTCAGCAAAAGGAAGTTCCTGCAACCATATTTCCTATCTTGCTCTCACTTATCTCTTTTCCACAAAAGTAAAAAGGGGGAGGGGGGAGAAGGTTTGAAGATATTTCCCTTTTCACTAAATATTGTTCCAAATGTATATTCAATATGATCTATTTGCATCTTTTAGATAACCGCACTCAATGTGGGAATTTATGTATACATATAAAGTAGAGGTAATATTGAAGGGCACCTAAGGGGTACAACCTAAGTACACAAGAAGCAAATAAATGCAATTCCCTCTCAAAGAGAAAATCTTAAACATAGGAAATTTAAAGTATAATTTGAAAGATCAAATTATGGTCAAAATTGATTACGAAAACTAATAGCTTCATTTGTTCATCACAAACCTTATCTTTTATTATTGACGTAAGATTTGGCCATTTAGGTTCATCATTGGTTTCAACTCAAATCAACAACAAAGTATAAACACACTACGAATCTATTATTTTACCATAGCCTCTGTCATACCTCATACTCTGATACTCATCTCAACTATGCCTAAATCCCAACTGTGCCAACATGCTGTTACCTTAACTAAGAGCCCCTCTGCCATTTTTCACGCATATCATAAAAAAAAAAAAAAATACTTTGAAGTCTATCTTGGACCTCAGTTTTCTCACTCTGTGTCACACCATACTTAGACCATGCCTCAAGTTCTGGCATGTGCCTAGCTGACAATCTACAGATGGTTCAGATGTTAGGCTATAGAAACATGGCTAAATCATCAAGTTTCCCACATTTCTTCCTCTATTTCTAGAGGTTTAAGTGTCTGTTCATCCAAGAAAATATATACCTATTTCCCAGAAGCAATTTTTCCTCCAGATTTTATACAAACCTTTTAAATTAATATTCATCACTCACTCAAGTAATACCATTTTAGTTTTATCATGGGGTTATGGGCACTTAGTAAAATTTGGAATTTTTCATCTCTCATTTGAATCATTTCTCTCTTAAGTTTCAAACAGAATTTGCTAGACTTGATCACAATCAGAACAAAATTATGATATAAACAAACAGAATATATTCTCATCCTACAATTCTTTCCTATATTTATACACACCATCTTATTCAACTTTGACCCATGCACTGCACATTTTACCACTAGTAAAGAAGAAAAAAACAATTGTAATAGCCAATCAGCTCTGGCACAAGTGGAACTTCCTGGTGGGTGAGTCCTTGATTTCATTTGTAACTTAACCAATAATAAAATAAGCAAACATTAACTTAGAACATGTTCAAATCCAGGAATGTGTACAACATGAATTGGAGAGAACCATTAACGAAAATTGAAAATATTCAAAAAGATTTATAGCAGTATGCGAGGTTGTTGTTAACTTAAAAAATTAATGAATTGGGACAAAGTCTTTGTTTTTGTTGTAATAGAAAAACATCATATTGTCTAACCAAGAGAGAGAGAGAGAGAAATGTACATAAGGTGCTGCGATTGCTTGAGGGAGTCCAAATCGTCAGCATTGATAAGGGTTTTGAATTCACGAGAAACCTCAGCTGAAGCCGCTCTTATCGCCTCTTTCTCCGTTTGGT
The DNA here is from genome assembly GCA_030021035.2 of Notholithocarpus densiflorus. Classification (NCBI taxonomy): domain Eukaryota; kingdom Viridiplantae; phylum Streptophyta; class Magnoliopsida; order Fagales; family Fagaceae; genus Notholithocarpus; species Notholithocarpus densiflorus. Next base: position 6,583 of record JARYZH020002333.1, on the reverse strand, counting down.
CCATCTCCATTTCTCCACCTACTGGTGATCAGAGAAAAAGAGAGAGAGAGAGAGAGAGACGCTAATGATGAAATGAAACTTTGGGCTATCTATAATGGACTTCATATTATTGGGCTATTTATTTGGGTGGAGTTAACAAGACCCAATAACTTGGACAATATAAGGAGCTAGAATTTGGGCTTTTTGACACTTCATAAGCACACAAATCTAAAGCAATACTATTAATGTAGTAAAAGCACACATCTATAAATAAATATATATATATATATATATATTAATAATCAAAGTTCAGAGAAAATCTAACTAGATTTTAATTAGATTCTCAATTTTATATCACGTGTCCTATTTAATTTTTTATTTTGTGCCAAGCGAATTATTGAGTATAAAAATCGAAAAGTTCAAATTCAATTAGATTTTAAATTGGATATCAATTACAGTCCAATGATAAGAGACACAAATATTTCTCTAAAGCTCAAGGATTCACAACCTCCTCTCAGTCAAAAATTCGTCCAAAGGAAACATTTTATAGGTACACAATTAGGGTTTAGAAAAAATAGTACAAAATATAGTTAAATGGAATTAGGAATATAGATTCATGCAGCCACACTTGATGGAGCCTAGAGGGATGTGCAAAGTCAGGTGAGGTTTTCTTTCTCCAAAAATCTTTTTATTTTTCAAGTAGTTTCAAGATAGTTCTTACCAACCTTATACAATGAATGATTATATTAAAACTTGTATTGTAATTATAACCAAAGTTATGGAATCACACTAAAATCCTAACAAATATTTTTGAAAAATAAAAACTCCTACATAAGAAGTTTACTTTATATGCGAAGTGCATTAAAATCATAAACATATACATAAATATATATATTTATACATGTGTATATATACGTGTACCTAGTGAAACATATACTTCTATAATAATTAAATAACATTTGTGATGATTACCGTCCAATATTCATCTAAATGATATAAACCATATATTTTTATGATAATTAAATAATATTTATGAATTTCACTATGTGATATTCATCTAGATGACCCAAAAAAAAAAAAACTTAGTATTTGGAATTGTGAGTTCAAGATAGTATAAGGCATTGGGAGAGACCTTTAGTTTTGGTAATTTGACTCCATTGCGAAGGAGAAAAAGGTCTTTATCAAAACTATATTTTGGACACTAATATTTATTTATTGTGTATATTGTTACTCTTCTCTATCACTCTATTCTATTTTAAATGAAACATTGGGAATTATTATCACTTCAGTTGTGTTAAACCATTCTATAGGTCCGTGGTTAATTGATGTATATTAATTCAACTTTAGGCATTATGTTAAGTGATAAATATGGTAAAAATTATCAACAAATGCTACCTCATTGTTATATGTTGATTAAACACATTGTCATTACTAATTGGAAACTTTGTGTAGGAATTTCTGAGGTGTCTACTCACATCAAACAAAGTTAGAACTATCTTATTAAAGCGAAATTTACAATTATAGTGTTCAGTAATGTATTAGTTATTTGAGAGCTATTAAATATGAGTTTTTTTTTTTTTTTGTAATTTTGTTACATGATTTGTAATTTTGTTTAATGATTTTTAGAGATTCAAATAATTCAACACACTTTAAAAATGATATAAACACTTTAGAAATGACTACAAAGATTAGGTGGGTTTTGGCTCAAATTTAAGATGGAGATAATAGAAATAATTCTTGAAAATATAAATAGTAAAAAGGAGGTTGTAGTTGCTTTTTATTATATTTTATATATGTGTTAAAATATATATATATGTGTGTGTGTGTGTGTTTCCACACACACATATAAACATATGTGTATGTTTGCATTCCCAATATGCATTGCATGCAAAATAAATTCTCACACTAATAAAAATCATGAATTAAAATTGAGATTTGATTTTTATAAAACCTATGAAATACATATAAAAACATATAAAAATAAATATGTACTCATAAATTAAAATTGAGATTCATGCTTATGGAATAAAAACATATAAAAATAAATATGTACTCATAAAATACATTTAAAATTTTATTTTAACATAATAAAGACTTATAATTTATTGTCCTTACTTCTAAAATTGACTTGAGAATTTTTTTTTATGTGCATTGGGCTAAGAGGATTGGTGGATCTATGGTTTTAGAACTTTTTAAAAGAATTTTTTAGGGATTTTTTTTTTTTTTTTTTTTTTTTGAGGTTTAAAAGAAATGGAAATCGAATTTCTTCATAATTTGAGAACAATATGCATGAACAGTACCCAAGTATAATACATGTGAATAGTTTCATGAATATTACTTCAAGAAAGAAAAGAAGAAAAACGAGAATAGAAAGTGAGGGAAAATGAAAATAAGGTCAACATGCCTCAATACTTAATTAAAACACATGATAATATATAGATATATATATATATATATATATAGAGAGAGAGAGAGAGAGAGAGAGAGAGAGAGAGAGAGTTTTTATCTTAAGTTCTCCTAATCCTAATATAGCTAAAATTCATTCATTGACTAATAAAGATAACCCCAATTGAATGAAACAGAACAACACACACACAAATAAACAAATAAACTAGCTAATTTAGACATATTAATAATAAAAAAATCACAAGGTCATAACTACGACTCATCTAGACATCTATACATATATACATAATATAAAACCAAAACCTATTGACTTTTTCTATGAATGTCATCTAAGATTTTGGAAGCCCATAATTTTCCACCTCATTAATATATATATATAATTTGGATTTTAAGGCTAATTAGTTTTCCAATAAACCACGTTGTGTACTCGACAAAATGTAACATCGTTTAAGAGTTCATAAAAGAATGAAATGAAATGTAAATGAAAGGAATAATAATAAAGAAATGTAATGGAATGTATTTAAGTAAGGAAATGAATGTAAAAGAAATAAGTAGAATGGAATTAAGTAGCCTTGTTTGGATGTTATAAAATAAGGGAATAGAAATTAATGTAAATGAATAAATTGTAAGTAATCTTATTTGGGAGTAACATAAAGGGAAATTAATGGAATCATTTTATGAAAATATTACTATTGAACCCCTATTTTAAAATAAAGGGAATGTTGATATTTTACCACCACACATCCTTGGTGTGATAGTCACTCAACAATATATAGGTATTTGTGGGGTATGAGAGATAAGGGCTAGGGTTCAAGTCTCTAGAGAGGGAGCTTTCACACATATATACACTTAGATTAGGTTAGAGTAGAATTTCTATCTTGTATAAAAACAAATAAATAAAAGGCGGAATATATAGAGATATTTTGGGAGTTTTATTAAAACATTTATTAAATCTAACTCAAATTCCTCCCAATTTTGGGAAGAATGAAAATTTGAGGTTTTAAGATAATGGAGAGAATGAGTGTTCTCTCTGACCTATTTGATCTGTTTCCTCTCACTTAAACTCCCAAACTAGAGAATGAACGTTCCATTCCTCACATTAAAATTCCCAAATAAGGGAATGGAAGAATATTATAAAATTATTCTTTTCATTTTTTTCATTTTATTCTATTCCCTCCTCCCAAATGAGGGCTAAAAGTTTGACAAAAGAGACTTGCCCATGTAGAAGTCATAGGGTTTGAGAGATCTGTTTGGTGATGGTGGTAACAAGGAGTCTTCACGTGAGCCTCAAGAGTTTGATTCCCTTCCTCCTCCATATTTCACTTTTATGCTTTTGGTTAGATGATTTTTGAAGCTTTTTCGTTAATTTACAACCTTTCTCAAGTGTTTTCTATTATTGTTTATGTTTAAGAGGGGAGGGAAAAGAAAGAGAGAGTGGTCAGCAGCCTAAGGAAAGAGAAAGAAAGATAGATGAAGCATTACAGAAAGTCAAAAACATAGAGTTTAGTTCTATATACAAAGAATCTAAAATAAACTATTAACTTCATGACAAGACAAAAGAACACCTCAATCAGAATGAGAAAGGGGTTCTTCCTTCTTCATGAATATCTCTAACTAGCTCTTGTAAACTTCTAGAATTGTGCAGCCAGGGGCGTAGCTAGGGTTTTTAGTCTGGGGGGACGAATTACATATTCATACATACATTTACACAGCTACATTTTTACCCCCTAACATTAAATTACCCTCTACTTTTTTTTCGTTCAACATGTTTAGTCTAGATCAAGCATTGAAAAACAATTGGAAACTTAACAACAACAATAACAATAAAAGACTTAGTCCCAAATTGAAAATTAAATATAAAAATTATATGTGTGTGTGTGTGTGTCCAAGAGAAAATTTATTTTTAAGTATTGTCACTCCCTAACATTACATATCTGGTGTGCTGTCGCAGGCAACCAAAAATAAAACCTATACTCCTAAAAATATATGTAGTAGTGCGAGTAAGGATCGTTCCGGAGAGTATCTAGCCTAGTTTTTGTACTATGTGAACAAGGAGGGGGTGTTTTGGTATAAGGCAAAAGAATTTTAAGAAAAACAACTAAGGAACAATTTAAATCAAAGTATCAAAATCAATCAAGAGAACAAACCTTGGTCACAAGTCAACATCACCATCGGAATTTTACAAGTGATCATCGATGCAAGTATATATCCAATTCACACTTTGAATATTCACCGTTGGAACTATTTTCCTATCTCTCATAGTTGTAGTTAATTAGAAAACAAGCGTCTAATTAACTAACCTAACTACTAAACAACCCCGAGACAAGCGCTAAAGGTTTAATCTAGTAGTAGCGCCCAGAATTGAGATGTGAAACTAAGTAACACAAGCACAAGCGGTTGCATGTAATTTAGTCGAGTGTTCTTTCCCACAGATCTAATAATTTCTAACGCAGCAAAACATTAAATCTTGGTTGCTTCACAAGTTAGAGATCAAACAATTACGGATTTGATATCTAACCTAACGTGGGTGCAACGAATAATAAACTAGTAGGCCTCCTAGTAATTAAACGAGACAATCATGAAAATAGGCACGAGAAGAACATCCGATATTCAAAGCATAAGTGAGCAGTAAACAAATTAGATCTCACGGTTTTATTGATTCCGAGGCTTGGTTTCTATTTGACCAAGTATAAAAGTTTAGCACATAGAGCCATGATGAAAACTCAAGGAGAAAAATCGAAGAAGGGAGAGAGAGGTAGGTGTTTTTGGAGCCCCGAATTTCAAAATTTGGTGTCTTTATCGCGAGGGCAACCAAAATAAAACCTATACTCCTAAAATATATGTAGTAGTGCAGTAAGGATCGTTCCCACGGAGTATCTAGCTAGTTTTTATGCTATGTGAACAAGGAGGGGGTGTTTTGAGTATAAGGCAAAGAATTTTAAGAAAAACAACTAAGGAACAATTTTAAATCAAAGTATCAAATCAATCAAGAGAACAAACCTTAGTCTAAGTCAACACATCCACCATCGGAATTTGTGATGTGATGCAAGTATATATCAATTCACACTTTGAATATTCACCGTTGGAACTATTTCCTATCTCTCATAGTTGTAGTTAATTAGAAAACAGCGATCTAATTAACCCAACACTAAACAACCCAAGACAAGCGCTAAGGTTTAATCTAGTAGTAGCCTTAAGAATTAGAGATCGACGAGAAACTAAACAACAAACACAAGCGGTTGCATTTAATTTGGTCAGTGTTCTTCCTAAGATCTAATAATTTCTAGCGACAAACATTAAATCTTGGTTGTTCACAAGTTAGAGAGATCAAGCAAATTACGGTTGATATCTAACCTAACAGTGAATTACAACGAATAATAAACTAGTAGGCCTCCTAGTAATTAAGCGAGACAATCATGAAAATAGGCCTGAGAAGAACATCCATTGTTAAAAGCATAAATTGAACAATAAAAACAAATTAGATCTCACGGTTTATTGATTCCGAGGCTTGTTTGCTGACCAAGTATAAAAGTTTTAGCCACTTAGGCGATGAAAACTCAAAGGAGAAAATCAGAGAAGAAGGGAGAGAGAGGTATGTGTGTCCAATTCTGATTTCTCCTCCCCCTTTTACACGTTAATTCCCCCTTTCCCAAGCCTACAAAATCTCCTAAAAATATTCTAAATAATAATATTCAAATCTGACTAATTAAGGAAAAATATTAAAAAATAAAACAAAGTCCTAATATAACTAGGAAAGAGGTGTTTTCCAGCTGGAATTTTCGTGCATCAGATCTGGAAGCTTCTGAAAATAAACCGCATCAGATCCACGTATTAAAATTTCAAGCAAAGGAACATTCCAGAACGTCAGCAGTGCATGTGCAGCAACTTCAAGCCCGATTTCGACCCTGATGCGGCCCGTATCTCTCAAAACTCAAAACATGAAAGTTGTAGAGCTTTGTCTTGGCGTTCCATATCATCTTGAATCATCTCAATCGGAGCTTGGATGAGAAAGTTATGCCCAGATTACGAAGCGATGTCAAAGCTGTCCAGAATTGCCCAATTAGCTACGTTTTGCACTTAATGCCTCCATTTGCATCCTAAATCAAAATATAAGAATAATGAGTACATTTAGGCACCAAATAAATATAAAAAACTAAACATTAATGGAGAAAAATAAGACATTTTGCATTCTCATCAA
>JARYZH020002332.1:0-16585 GCA_030021035.2 Notholithocarpus densiflorus | reverse complement strand
TGAAAAGATAACGTATCAAGTCTAAAATGAATTTCATAGAACAAATGTCATGTTGTACAAAAATAACAAATATAGAACAACTAAATAGGTGAATTCAAAGCAACCCAAACTAAGAATTTAAAGAAAAATACATGTAATAAAATTAACATTTAAAGAGAGAAAAAAAAAACTTAAATCACAAAACTAAATCACATCGGCTCAATATAAAGTTCTAAAGAACACAACAATTTATCAACCTAAAGTAGAGATGCAAGAAAAATAAAAAATACACTGAAAAATTGAGAGAGAGAGAGAGAGAGAGAGAGAGAGAGAGAGCCTCTCCCTTTTTTGTAAGGGAAAAGTATGTAAAGAATGGAAGAGAGAATGACAAATTTATAGTAAGAGTGTGTGAATAAGAAAGGACAAAAAAAAGGAAGATGAAGGGAAAGATGAAGAGTGATATTAAGGTAGAGGGTAGTGGGTAGTGGGGAGATGAAAATGTAAAGGATCGAGAAAGGTTAGAGAAAGTGTAAATATTTAAAAAATGAGTAAATGTTAAAAAAAATTATAGGAAAATTGGAACGAAAAATAATAGTGACATGGACACTGATATGGCTCAACTGGAGCGTAACAACAATAAATGCTACGCTTCAGCTTTTAGATATATATATATATATATATATATATATATATATATATAGAGGTAGGCAAAATACGTAAATCATGAAATAAAATTGAATAAAATGGAATGGAACTCCATATATATTTTTCAAGCGTAGAAGTTGATAAAAGAAAAAATGAAAAAGAACTGGATATATTTTGTTATTATACTCATAATCATTTCTTTGGATCCAAAGATGGTATATTGGAGCAGCCAAGGAAAATTTTCAAATGCTATTCTTAAACTTCTTGCCTTTCAGCCTTCGAATAAATGCATTAGTTCATTCCATTTGCACATTTTTATATCTACAATACACAAAAGTCAAATTCAAAAGAAAGAACACTTGAAGATGACATGATCACAAATTCCATTTGACTTCTACAACAAACATACATGAGCACCATTGTACCCCATTTTACAAGCCTTTCTTGGGAGGGAAACTTGTCCTTCACTGCCAGACAAAATATGAAGGACTTGTTGAGAAAAGCTGCTTTAGACCATACCAGTTTCTACCATTCATTGAGACATACATGTTTCTTATTTAATTTTACTCTGAATTGCAATTCGTCCTTCACTGCCAAACAAAGAAAAAGTATTAAGGAATGCTTAGAAGTAGCTGCTTTAGACCATACAACTTTCCACCATTCAGTTGTATCCATCTTTTTTCTTATTTCACTCCAGGTTGAAATTCATGTGACTTTTCCATATTTAGATGAAATCTAGTACATTGAGTTGTCTTAGTGTGAGTTTGGATAGCGTTTTTCCCCTATCGTTTGTGTTTGCGTTTGTGTTTCCGTGGGTCCCGTGCACTGTTCACGGGACCTGCAAGTACGGAATCTGGCAAATTTTGCTTTAAAACTAGGTCCCATGACACTATTCACACATTTAAAAATTATTTTGCTACAGTGTTTTCAGCAATAAGTTTTCAGTTTTCGGCAATAAGCGGTATCCAAACAGACCTTTAGCTAATTTTAATTGATGAAAATAAGCTTGTAGGGTAGTATCTTTTGATCTGATAGGTTTCCAAGGCTACTGCATTTCTTTCAGAATACTAGATACTTTTGCAAATTTAGAAATTGCAATATCATACACCACCTTTTGGACAAAGTTGGGGATCAAAAGACCTTCAAGGTGTCAATTATCATGCCACATGGATAATTTTTTCACCCTTTCAACTAAAAGCTTGATGAATGGCCCAACCAATTCCCTGACATTTTAAGATTTTCTCCAGCCCCATTAGCAGGCCTGAGGAACTTTCATCACCCATAAGCACTTACCTCATAGAAAATTGCATTTTAACCAAATGGGATTTCCTTTCAATGATAAATAGAAAATTGTAAACTTAAATTTTTCCTCTGTTTCATTCTTTTATTTTAGTGTGCTTCTTAGTTTTATTAAATTAGGCTTTTGTGTGAGAATTCCTAATTGGACAAATATGGTTACTAGCATTATTAATTACTTGTTTTATGACAGAGAATAGGCATAGCACAAATTCATATAGTGCTGACTCCACTTTACCATACTTCGAAGACTCTCCAAGTAGAAGGGACCTCGATGGAACTAGAAGAAATTCAAATTTGCCATTATTTGATCTAAGAACCATTATTGCAGCTACAGATAACTTCTCTAATGCTAACAAGCTTGGCCAAGGTGGTTTTGGCCCAGTTTATAAGGTAGTCTCATTGAACAAGTCCTATAATTTGCATAATCTCATTTCAAGTGTGTTTATGTATCAAAAATTCCATCATGAATGTTTATGGATACTCATTGAGTATGAATTTGTGGTGTGCAATTGGGCTTCCCTAAATAATTCACCAAGTTGAGTTTCTTTCAACAATTGTGCACTATGACAAAATGATAGTTGGACTTTAATTGCAGGGTTTGCTACAAAATGGAATGGAAATAGCAGTAAAAAGACTATCAAAATGCTCTGGACAAGGAATAGAACAATTCAAAACAGAAGTTGCACTAATTGCTAAACTCCAACATAGAAACCTTGTGAGAATTTTAGGTTGTTGCATTCACAAAGAAGAGAAGATGTTGATCTATGAGTACTTGCCAAATAAAAGCTTGGACTCTTTCATTTTTGGTATGTCTTCTTTTTCACATTAACCCCACCCATCCTCCCTAGAAAACGATCCTCCCATTACAAACATATCAGTTCCAAGTAGCAAGATTTTATACGTAGGTAAAAAAGCACAAATGCAATGCAATTTAACCCAAGTCCTCATTTCTTCATTTAGATGAAGCAAAAAGGTCATGTTTAGATTGGGGAAAGCGATTTGAGATTATTTGTGGAATTGCTTGAGGGATCTTATATCTTCATTAAGATTCAAGATTAAGAATTACCCATAAAGATTTAAAGGCCAGCAATGTTCTACTTGACAATGCATTGAATTCAAAAATTTTGGATTTTGGTATGGCTAGAATTGTTGGAGGGGACCAAATTGAAGCTAATACAAATTGCATTGTTGGAACATAGTAAGTATGGTAGAAAACAAAGATATACTTTTTTAACCGATTACTTGACTACCTTTTTTACATCTAAGGAGAGTACAAACTCTAGGACTTTGTAAGAAAAAAATATTAAGGATATCTTTGCAATTCGTTTTCATATTGTGTTACTTCAAATTTTACATGTATGTTAGTGCCCAAAGGCCTATTTTTTATCATTTTATGTTGGGGTTCAATATCTTCATTTTCATTGTGCTATGACAGTGGTTATTTGTTACCTGAGTATGCAATACAAGGACTATTTTCAATAAAGTCTGATATATATAGCTTTGGGGTATTGCTACTAGAGATCGTTACTGGTAAAAAGAACAGTACTTACCATCATGATGGCCCTTCCTCAAATTTGATTTGACATGTAAGTACAAGTGCAAACAATGACTACAAAATTAAGCCTATATTGTTGAGCCTAATATGATTAATATCTTGTCTCAGGTTTGGGACCTATGGAGAGAAGACAATTCCATGAAAATAGTCGACCCGTTACTAGATGAGACATACCCTGCTAATGAAGTTTCAAGATGCATTCAAATTGGACTTTTGTGCGTGCAAGAATATGCAACAGACCGGCCAACCATGTCATCTGTTGTTTTCATGTTGGGTAATGACACTCATCTTACAATAGTACAGACTGACCAACTAGTGCAGCATCTAATTCTATAAATGAAATAACACTTTCTAAAATTGACGGTCGTTAAAACCCCAAACTATTTGTAGCAAGTGTACTAATATTCCATTAGAACATAGGATTGAGTTACTCGAAGTATACATTACAATTTTTTTTGTATGAACAATCAATATTGTACGTTTTTAGACCCCTTAAAACACAATTGGATTAACCTAGTTAATTAGCCAAGTTATTACTTAGTCCAAATTCCAGATCTAGGTTATCACAATCAAACAATCATATCATGCATAGCAGCGGAAATATAAATAACACAATGATATGATGACCCAGGAAACCAAACCGGTAAAAACCTGGGAAGGATTTAACCTAGCTATCCTCAAGGTAAACCTGAATCCACTATGAAATAATCGAATTTTTACAATAGCGACTTAGACCACTAACATCCTATTGCTACCCACCAGTAGAAACTTACTGACACGACCACGTGCAAGCTCCAAGACCACAGACTCCTTCTTTCTTGGATTTTCTAGCAAGTACAAGCATACCCGCTTGTGTTTCTTTAAGTTCTTATGGCAGCAACTAAATGATCATCAAGTTCTTGAACGAATCTCCTCTTGATAACCATAAGCTTGTGTAAAGGAAAACTCCTCACAGATCTCACAAGAGATTCACACAAACAGCAATTTGAGCAACAGAAAAACGTGGCTAGGGTTTGCCTTATATACCTAGGGCAAAAACATAAAACCCTAAACGTTTTAATGAATTAGGGCTAAGTTGGAATTCTGCAGAAAAATGCATTCTGCCCCTATTTTCGATTGATCGAGCCTAAGCTTCGATCGATCTAACCAGGCCAAAATGCACTATCAATTCTGCATTAGCTTGAATCCAACTTTACATAAAAGACACAACTTTGAGCAAGTCTAAACAAGACTAAACAACCTGTTTTGATAATGGTTTGCCAACAATACATTAGAGTTTTAAATACATTAGTTCCTAACTCTTTAGAACCTAACAAATATATATATATATATATATATATATAAGCAGAGATCTTATATAGGAGTGTATGAGGTCTTGCCAAGTGGCGCTCTAACTTTGCATTTAGCCTTTTTTTTACCTCTTTTGTTAAGTTTTTCTATATTAATATGTGCTGTAATGGTCCCAAGCGTTTTCACTTTTCAGTTTTCTATTAAAAAGTGAGAATACACAATTTGACAGATTCGCCAATATTTCATACTTTTTTTCTTTTTGATGAAGTTTCATACTTTTCTCACAACCCATAATTTTGAGAAAAGTTTGTGTTCTAGAAATTTTCTTAGCACAATCCTTCAGACGGTCCCATTATTTTTTCAAAGAAGACCTTTCTTTTGAAAAAATTGTTTAATGCAATCCTTCTATGTACCTCTCTCTTCTTCCCTTTCCCTTCCCTTACTTTTTCCTCCCTTCTTTCCTTTTCATCTCTCTTACAACCAAACAGGATATTAGTTTCCAAATTCAACTAATAAAAAAAAGTGTTTTGAGGATATTAATAAAAAGAGTTTGAATTTGGTAAGAATGGGGTATAAAATTCATATTTTACACCATCCAATAAGAGATGTCACATCAGCTTTTTATTTAAAACTCAGTACATCGCCAAAGGCCTTGTAGCTGAATTGGCACCTCCCCATGCACAAAGTGCTTGGAGGTCTAGGGGGAAAAGGGTTTGAGCTGCGGGGTTAGCAGCGTATTGTAAATATCTCTAAAAAAAAAAAAAAAAAAAAAAAAAAAAACTCAGTACATCATACCACAATTAATAACATTTTAATAAACTGCCAATTTGGTTGAATTTTCAGATAAGTATTATAATTGATTGAGTGTGGTTGTTCTTATTCTTTAATACTTGATAAGATGATGTGGCATGTTGGACTTGGAGAGTGTGAAACTTGGGTTTTAAACCACATCCTTATAGAATTTAATCTTTAATAAAAATATGTAAAAAACATGTTTAATTACCGTTTTTGTCTTTAACACTTGTAGAGTTGTACTATGTATCAAAATGGTTTTTAACATCTTAAATGTGTCAATTTTGTTTCTAAACTTTTGGTATTGTGTCAAAATAATCCTTATTATTAAGCGGTGCATGAAAAGAATTGATGTATCTAACATTAATATCAAAATAATATTTTATGCCTTCTAAGCTATCCTTTGAATTATCACGTGTACTTAATTAGAAAATAAAATAAAATATTTGAAAATATATTAATTGCATCTCCATAAGTAAATGAGATGTCATTTTATTAGCAGGAATTGAAAATTTCTTTTCTTTTCTTTTCCTTTGCTTTCTTGGCAACCAAATGGGGTTTAAGTCTTGACTTTTTAGTTAAAGTGCTCATGAACATCATCTAAAAAACAAACTATTTACCTAATTTTAAAATGATTAAAAAAAAAAAGCCAAATGTCAATTTTTTACATTATCATTTTTTTAAGAAGTTAAAGTTATTACCAATTATATTATAAAAATTTTGTAAACTAACATGGTAATGAATATAATTAGTGTCATGTCAACAAGGTAATAAATCAATTTCCTATTTATTTTTCTATTTTGTGTTTAAAAATTGATTCATTCATTTAATAAAAGTAGTGTGTAACCCGAGCATATGCACATGTACATTTAAAAACAATCACAATTATGTGTATGTATATATATATGGTTTATAATCTAATTGGATCTAGACTTTCCGATTTTTGTACCAAATAATTAATCTGCTAGAAAAATTAAAATATTAGATGGGATACATGGCGCAAAATTGAACTCCAATTAAAATTCAATTTAGAATCTAATTGATTTTAAAGTCTTTGATTTTTGCACCTAATAATTCACTTGACACACAAATTTAAAAATTAGATGAGACACGTGGTGTAAAATTAGACTCCAATTTAGAATTTAATTAAATTTTCTCTCAGTTTTGGCTATATATATAATTATATATATATATTTATATATGTATAGCTACCTACCATCACTCTATTTAAAATTACATGTTGTTCATGAAATCACAGTCCCATATATGACCCTTTTTTAGGAGCCACTATCTCATCACAAAAACTATCCCATAAATTTAATAAAAAAAATAAAAAAAGTTAGTATATTGCAATGTATTTGGAATGGTGAGTCCATCAGTATTTGGAAATCAATTAAAAAAAAAAAAAAAACCTTAAATTGGACCAGTGATGCAAAATTAGATAACAATTGGAATCCAATTTAGAATCTAATTGGATTTTCTCTCAGTTTTGGTTTTAATTATATAAATATATATATATTTATATTTATATATAGACTGGTTATTGGCTTGTGCGTTGCACAATTTTTTTTTGGTAAATATTATGACTGGAGAACATTTTTTTTGGAAAAAAAACTTCTTTCATTTTTATGTAGTGATTTTAAAAAATACAATGAAGGGTTTTATGATAAATTTTGTTAATTTTATGAAATACATTAATATAAAATAAAACTCATAAAATGCATAAGATATATGTAAAGGTATAATTCATGACTATGCATGAAAGTTATTGTATTTTTTTTTTTTTTAATTTCTATTAGCTAGATCACATTTCTTAAATAAATTGAAGGAATGTTGTTAGTTAGTACATGTTTGCTTGATAAACAATATTGAGTAAAAATTATTTTAATTCTATTTAAGAATTTTTTGGTGCAATTTTCATTTTCATGTCCATTTTTTTAATCTAATAGATTTAATTTTTCACGTTAGTTTAATTGAATTGTATTGTGTTTATACTTTTTTTCTTAACTACAATTGATAATTCACAAAATGAGTAAAAAAACTTATTGAGTATTGCAAAAGATACAAATATGAACATTAACATGAGCATGAACATGAAAGGAGATTTCTATTCATTTTCTTGAAGAAAAAATGTACTTACAGAAAATTCCAAACTTTATTAGGTAAAGAAGAATCAAAGTTATAGATATCAAAATCAATAAACCAAAAATTTTAAGAGCCTAAGAGGAGCCATTACTCATTTGAAACAATCCAAAGTACTCAAGGACTAAAAAAAAAAAAAAACCATCCACTCCACACTTCCATCGCAACTGCTTTAGCTCAAGGAAAACAATTTATATCTCTATATCTTTTTTATTATTATTTAGAAATAATTATAATATGCTGCTAATCCCGCAACTTGAACCTTTTTTCCCTGACTCTTGCAATTTGAACTTTTTCTCCCTTAAACCCTAGACACTTTGTGTATGGGGAGGTGCCAATTCAGCTACATGGCCCTCAACATATATATATATATATATAAATATATATATATATATATCATTTAATAAATATAGAACTTCATTTTAAAAAAAAAATGTTTATCATAATTAAGGAAAATCCTAATGGGTACTTCACTTGAGCATATGTGAAAAAGACATGTACATACCACAAATGGTAAAGGAGAAAGAAAAAGTTGCTAATCCCTTTTAATATGGTTAATTGCTTTGCCTCAATCAGTCGCCCAAACAACATACTGCTTATTCATACCATAACCACAAATGACAATGCAGCATTAGCCATCTGTAATTACTAATCTAAAAGTACAAATTTCTTTAATAGCTCTACCTTCGTTTCTTTTGGCTAATATGCCTTTACTGAATCAAAATCAAACCACAAAAATCTTTAAAAATCATTTAAAAATCACCAAATTAGAGTTTAAAATAATAATTGAATTTTTAAAAGAAATCTAGGCACAATTGCACAAAAATTCCATGTAACTAAGTCACACATAGGAATATTGGACCCTTTTTCCTTTGTATAAATAGGGGGGTCCCAATGGGATGAGGGGACTAACAATTTTCTCTCCAAAACATTTATTGTTGGAATATAAAAGTTTTCCATTGTATACTTTTCACGATTAAAGAACATGACTTGCCAACTAATCAAACTAGAGTTTTTAGTACCTATAGCAATTTCACAACATTAAGAACAAACCCCAGTGTATACATTGTCAAATTCCATAGTCTCCTGTTACATCAAATGAGTGTTTAATTTTTCTCGCAAAGTAATGAATAGTAAAGCTTCTGGGCCATAGTCTCAATTACAACTCTCAATCATGTTGGACTTGGATGACACTTATCAACAATGTATAATTATGAGATGCAGAAAAAATTTGGAGTGTACACAACATTTAGTGTGGATGGGAAGAAATTTCATCCTATTCCAATTGGTTAGGTTAGTAAGGGACCTATTCCAATTTAATGATCCTGGAATTTTGTATACAAGTAATAATCAAGGAAACTTCCGCCTAAAATAAGTCGGACTTTTGGCAAGAGAAAATTGATGTCTAGACAAATAAAGCTAGGGCCGACCAAAATGGACCATATTCTTAATTTTTTATCTCTATTTGTTCCATGTACAAGACTTACAATCAATGCTTGGCGTATAAAAGTTGAACATCTTATCTAAAGTCCATCCTCTGAAAGCTTGAGAAAAAATTCATTTAAACCAACACAATATATAAATTATAAAGGAATCAAAGAAAAATTGTCAAAAATAATGAAAATTTAATCTATGCTTAAATTCTTATGAGGATGAACACAATAGCAATATCATTTTCTTTTTTTAATAAAGATAAAAAATAAAAAAAAAATAAAAAAAATCTATGCTTATTTTGTACGTATGATAAAGTCTTATCACAAAGTTTTTTGAGACTCATGTTGATTAGTGATTAGGAGTTATAAAGGAATAATGATCAATATATATATATATATAAATATATATATATATATAAATATATATAAGCAGAGATCTCATGTGGGAGTGCATGAGGTCTTGCCAAGTGACGCTCTAATTTTGCATTTTGCATTTTTTTACCTCTTTCATTAATGGTCCATTTGGATTGACGGAGAGGGAGGGGGAGTAGAGTAAAATAGAGTAGATTTAGCACAAAATTAGCTTATTTTTAAGTAACTCTACTCTACTCCCCTCCACCCCCCCTCCTTTCTCCCTCTATCCAAACAGGCCATAAGATTTTTTTACTATTACCCAAAAGTTTACATTAACTTATTTTATTGTTACCTCATTAGTCTCTCATTAATTGCCTAAGCTTACATCACACATTTCTCTCTTTTTCAAGTCTTTTAGCATACTCACCATTTTAGTATTTTAAAAAGAGCAAAAAAAAAAAAAATTTAAGAACTAATAGTAATAACTAACTAGATAAGGCCTTGGAGGGAGATAGAGAGACACAAAAATGTAGTGGGTTGTTAAATAAAACGCATTGTTTCACTACAAAATCAAAATGCATTGTTTCACTATAAAAGACCTGAGATTGTTAAAACATTTGAAAGAGAGTGAAAAAGAAATTTGAGGTTCTCTACCTCTGTCATATTGGCCTTCCACCACCATCAAGACGCCGAAACCCTTACGGATATTTTTTTTTTCTTTTTAAATTAGGGGATTAAATATGATTTAGGTTTGGGTAATTTGGTTGGATAATTTTTGTTTTGGGTATATAAGTAGAGAGAATATTTGGTACGCAATGTAAAGCCATATTCTACCATGGTTTTAATGTTAGGATTAGTGCCTTTAAATCCTATTGTATGATGCTATGTATGATGCTATGTATGATATTATGTATGACATTATGTATGACTTAATATTGTGATTAATAAAGTTGTTTTATTATTATCTGAAATAATAGTAACATGAATATTCGGACATTATCATATAGTCAATGAGATGCATAGTATGTGATTTATGTGATTAAGTCACAAAAGATATAAGTCACAAGTTCTTTGTAAACTCAGAATTTTAGTTCGTAGTCGGTGATGAAATTGGGCATTTCATCTGCGAAGACTATAACATATCAACTAAGATGATTTGTCTTGATCATGGAAGTGAAAACTTCTAGTTGATGTGTTGATATGTTTTAAGAGTTAAAACATATTGAACTGAACCGCCGTGAGATTTATTATTCTCTTAACAACTGTCAAATGAATAATAAATCTCACGATTTATATTTACATGAACTCTTAATCCTGAGAGAATAATGGACTTGATCATGCAATGTAGGTTGCTTTGATATATCAGGAGTGAAATCTAAAGTAACGGTCAAAACCTCAGTATGTTGGACAGCCACATTTAGTGTTGATGAAACATATATTCTCAAGAAGGAATTCATAGTCTCTTAACGGAGATATAAAATATTCCCTTGAGATAAATTTAATGGGTTCGATTATTCAGAGTGTTAGGCCTAACTACTTTAGTAAGGAATTACTAAAGTATATATTTACGAAATTGGATTTCATAAATATATGATGAATAACTTAAAAGGATTAAACTAGGTACTCAAGGATTAAGATGTAGTGATCTACAAAGTGGCAGTCTTCATTCATGACTTTGTATTACTACGAATATTTTATGAAGGGGTTGCATGTACAATAAAGTCTTGGGATATAATTTATTAATAAGGCCTAGAGTACAATTATATTTATATAGCGGTATTAAATATAATTAATGGTAACTTTGGACTTGTCAAGAGTTGACAGAAAAGCCCAATGCTTATTGGAGCTAGAGTCTTATTTGTTCCCTTTTGGTTCCACTCCAAATCACACATTAAAGCCCAATTGGAAAGGCCCAAAAGTCTAGTCCAATTAGATAATCAGTTATTATGAGAGAAACATACAGAATTTTGGAACTATAACAAGTTACATGAAATGGTATGTTTATGAGGGTTGGATACTCTTTTATTCTCTCTAGAACATATACATATAACTGATTGAGAGACCACACTTCTTAGGCACAAGTGAAATTGGAGTGAATATTGAAAGTGTTCTCAAGAACTTCTGATCTTTGGTTTTGAAATTCACCATACTAAAGTACACTCTCTTATTCCTAAATTCTGAAACTTAGTACATGTTATAAATTGCGAATGAAGTAGATCCATTAATTTTCCGTTGCGTACATTCATATTTCCATCAAATGGTATCAGAGAGCGGTCTTCAATTTTGAATCTGTATAACTTGTTTTTGTGATTTTTGGAATTAGAGATAATAGATTTATGATGTTAGAAGATTATATATGTATTTAATTTTCTGCACGGTTGTTGAAACTATGATTTGATGAAAACTGATATTGATGTTATAATGTTGTTTAAATTTGAATTCAAGTATGTTGAATTGAACTTTAAGGCTATAGCATCAATGGAATTCAGTTTTGATATCGAATTCTATCTATCATGTTCATATGGTGTTTGTTTATTCATGAAAATCGTTGAAAACTGTTCAAGATTTTCCCTTCAAAAACTAAAAACATGGGTTTTTCGCAGGTTAGCTTCTCGTGAAGTTACTCGCGAAAAATGCCTCTGAAGTACAAAACTTTTCGCGGGTAAGCTTTACTAGCGAAACAGTCGGGAGACAGTCGCGAAAGTTTCTGTCTGAATTTTGTGTTTTCACAAAACTTTTCGCAGGTAAACTTTACTAGCAAAACAATCGCGAGACAGTCACGAAAGTTTCTTTCTGAATTTTGTGTTTTCACTATTTTGCCTTAACTTATTTTCGCAGGAAGAGCTTAGTCGCGAGATTCTCGTGAAAATGCCATTGAAGGGAATTTTGAACTTTTTCTATGTGTTTTCAAATGTTTAAAGTGCAAGGCTGTTTGTGATTAGATTACACTTATTTACAAAATAAAAACCTTTATTTTAAAACATCTAGTGGGAGAGAGATACAAGGGTTGGATCTCACGGCCTCTATTATCGGGTCATAGTAGTATGGGTAAGCACCTCGTTTTGGCATATATGCCTCGCGATCCCAAAGGAGGGTGTTTACTTCATAGTACTACAAGATTGAACTTACCTGTTTGAAGTAGTGTGGACAAGCACCTCGTCTTGGCGTATATGCCTCACGATCCCAAAGGAGGGTGTTTTGTTCCATGGAACTACAAGTTTAAACATTATAAGAGAGATGAAATGTGGCTACACATGATTCTAGATAATGGTGTACACTAGACTAAGTGTAATGTTAACCTCCCAAAGGAGCTATGTCATTATTACTTAAAGACTAAAGATAATACGGCATATTATTAGTGTATGATAAGAGTTATCATGATAGCACTAATAATGAGAATAGTTCTCAATCAATTAATGTGTTTATAATAAACTTGCTACCAAGGAATTATAGACATGGATTGGGTTGTCGTTGCATATATTATTTTATGGTTTTATTAAGGTTCCATATTATATGCTTATATGCTAAATTGATAATGTCCAGTTTACTTATTATATTCATGTTTATTATTTTCAGATTTGAACATGCATCATTTAGCCCACTTGTTACTATTCTTAATCAAAACAAACTGACTGGATCCAATTATGTTGACTGGAAAAGAAATTTGGACATTGTTCTTATAGCTGAAGAGCACAAATATGTGCTTACTCAACCATGTCCTAGCTTTCCTTCATTAGATGCTCCTCTAGAGGAAAAACAGCGATATGATCGTTGGCAGAAATCTAATGAGATGGCCAAGTGCTACATCCTAGCATCTATCTCAAATATTCTACAGCATCAAATGCAGGATGTAGAACTAGCTTCGGACATTATGCTAAATCTGAAGGAGATGTTTGGTGAGCAAGGCCGTTATGTAAGGCAAGAAACTATGAGGAAAATTTATAATGCCAAAATGACTGAAGGCAGTTTAGTGAGGGAGCATTGTCTTACAATGATCTCTAACCTGAATACACTGGAAGTTTTAGGTGTCGATATTGATGGAGAATCCCAAGTGAATATGATACTCCAGTCATTACCGGAATCATTCAAGGAATTCAGACTCAATTATAATATGAACAAAAAGATTTATTCTTTGTCTGAATTAATAAATGAATTGATAGCGGCGGAAGGCATTCTTGGTACTTCTAGCGTTGATGCTAATATGGCTGAAGCTTCTACTTCTCAACCTAAGTTGAAAGGCAAGGGTAAGAAGAAGAAGAAGAAGAAGGACTTCACCAAACAAGATGGTAAACAAATTTCCTTAGGAGTTGCTGACAAAGGAAAGAAGATCAAAGGAAAATGTTTCCATTGTGGTGAGAAAGGACATTGGAAGAGGAATTGTCCAAAATTCAAAACTGCCAATAATAAGGGTATGAAAAGTTCATTCCTCCTTGAAATATGTTTAGTACAAAATCCCACATATTCCTGGTGTGTGGATTCAGGTTGTACTAATCATATCTGCAATTCTTTGCAGGGGTTCTAGGAGACCAGAAAGCTTAATGAAGGGGAATTGTTTCTTACTTTGGCTAATGGGAGCAGGATTCCGGTTGTAGCTGTTGAAGTTGTTAATTTATGCTTTGAGTCTAGGGTTTTAATATTGGAAGACTGTCTATATGTACCTAATGTTCGTAGGAATTTAATTTCTGCAACTTATTTAGGTAAACATGGATATTGTGTTATCCTTAAAGACAATGTTGTAATAAAGAAGAGTAACGTGTTTATCTGTTCTGGCAATATTGTGGATAGTCTTTATATTTTAATTCCTGATAAGCATGAATTATATAATTCTAAATTAGATAATAACTCTCATGTAAAATCATTAAAGAGAAAGTTTCCTTCTACTAATGATACATATCTTTGGCACTTGCGTTTGTGTCATATTAATCCAAACAGAATTCAAAAGATTGATCAAAGATGGACTCTTAGAGCCTTTGGACTTTGATAAATTTCCAGTTTGTAAATCTTGTTTGGAAGGCAAAATGACTAAACGACCTTTTAATGCAAAAGGTAGAAGAGCCTAAGAGTTGCTTAAATTAGTTTATACGGATGTATGTGGTCCTATGTCAACCCAAGCAAAAGGAGGTTATAAGTACTTCATCACTTTTACCGATGATTACTCAAGATATGGTTATGTGTACCTAATGAGACGGAAGTTCGAAGCCTTTGAAAAGTTCAAAGAGTTTAGTGCTGAAGTTGAAAATCAATTAGGAAAACGCATAAAAGCCATTCGATCTGATCGTGGTGGCGAATACCTTCTTTGGGATTTCAAGGATTACTTAACTCAAAATGGGATTGTATTCCAATTGACTGCACCTGGAACTCCCCAACAGAATGGTGTAGCAGAAAGAAGGAATAGGACTCTTTTGGAAATGGTTAGGTCCATGATGAGTTACTCAACTTTACCAGTTTCTTTTTGGGGATATGCACTAAAAATTGCTATGCACATTTTGAATTTAGTTCCATCAAAATCTATTTCCAACACACCTAAGGAATTGTGGAGTGGGAGTAAGCCTAGTATAAAATATCTCCACATTTGGGGATGTCCAGCACATGTGTTGAAAAGGAAGCCTGATAAGTTGGAAGCTAAAACCAAAGTATGCATGTTTTTAGGGTATTCAAAGGAAACAAAGGGTTATTTATTCTATAATCATAAAGATAATGAAGTGTTTGTTAGCACACATGCCAAATTTTTGGAGGATGATTATGTGAATAATTTTAATCCTAGAAATAAAGTTGTTTTGGCTGAAATGAATGAACCCGTAAATGAACAACCAATGGATGAAACTAGGGATGATGTGGCTATATTAGATACACCACAAGATACTACTCATAAGATGACTAGTACACAGGTGCCTCGTTGTAGTGGGAGAATTGTTCGACCTCCTATAAGACTTATAGATTTGGGAGAAACTTATGAAGCTATCTCTGAAGAGGCTGAATCAGATCCCTACACTTATGAAGAGGCAATGAATGATTTAGATGCACATCATTGGGTCAAAGCTATAAAATCTGAATTAGATTCTACGTATTCTAATCAAGTTTGGGATCTTGTAAAGGCGTCTAACGACATTAAACCTGTTGGTTGCAAATGGGTTTACAACAGGAAGAGAGGGATAGATGGAAAGGTTGAAACCTTTAAAGCAAGGCTAGTGGCAAAAGGGTATACACAAAAAAAAGGTATTGATTATGAAGAAACCTTTTCACCAATAGCAATGCTTAAATCTATTAGAATTCTCTTATCCATTGCTACTCATTATGATTATGAGATTTGGCAAATGGATATCAGGACTACATTTCTTAATGGCAATCTTGAAGAAGAAATCTATATGATGCAACCGGAAGGTTTCATAGCAAAGAACTAAGAGCATATGGTATGCAAGTTAAAAATGTCCATTTATGGACTTAAACAAGCATCTAGGTCATGGTACATCAGATTTGATCAAGCAATCAAATCACTTGGTTTTGAACAAAATCTTGATGAACCATGTGTGTACAGAAGACATCAAGATAAAGTAGTAATGTTCCTAGTGCTTTATGTTGATGATATTCTACTAATTGGAAATGATGTAGGAGTAATGTCATCAGTAAAGGTTTGGTTGTCAAGCCAATTTAATATGAAAGACTTGGGTGAGGCTAACTTTATTCTAGGGATCAAGCTTTGGCGAGATCGCAAGAATAAGATGTTGGGCTTATCACAAGCTGTATATATAGATAAGGTTCTAGAACGGTTTAGCATGCAAAACTCCAAGAAAGGGTTACTTCCTTTCAGACATGGAGTTCCTCTGTCTGATGACCAAAGGCCTAAAACTCAAGAGGAAGAAAATATAATGAGACATGTTGTAAAACATCTACGGAGAACGAGAGATTATATGCTTGTTTACCGGTGTGAGGATTTGATTCCCATTGGCTATACAGATTCATATTTTCAATCGGATCTAGATTTCAAAAAGTCCACTTCAGAATGTGTATTCACCTTGGGAGGTGGAGCCATAAGTTGGAGAAGTGTTAAGCAATCTTGTATTGCGGACTCCACCATGGAGGTAGAATATGTTGCTGC
>JARYZH020002331.1:0-16596 GCA_030021035.2 Notholithocarpus densiflorus | reverse complement strand
TAATAATACAAAATTTAAACTTAAAACTAATCAAACTCTAACTAGGGAAATTATATTTCCTATCATAACTAAAAATGAGATGTCCTTTAGTAATTTGGAAATTATATTAGAAATAAAGTTGGAAAATTTTATAATCTCATTTTTTGACATTTCATTTAACGTTTTATATATATATATATGTATGTATATGTATATGTATATATACCATGACTTAAAAAAATCTAATGAACAATTCTATCTCTTATTTAATGTCTATGATATGCAAATCATCAACCAATAAATATATGATAATGGTAAGAAACATTATAAACAAGATTATAAAAAAATTTGATAAAACTATTTTTTTTTAAGAAATTCTTTACAAAGTTTAGAGACTAAAATAGTATTTTACCTAAAAATTATCACGCGCAACGTGCGGGTCTGCGACTAGTATATATATAAAAGCAGAGATCTCATGTGGGAAAGCATGAGGTTCTGCCAAGTGGCACATTGTATGACATCTTTCTCATTTAGGCTTCCATCTCATCTAAATTTAGCATTTATGTCAACCTATTAAATAATGGTAAATGCATTTATTTCAATGTATTAATAAAATTTAAAGAATTTGTATACATTTATAACTTTACATGCTTTGAATTGATACGGATGGATTTAAAAAGTCATGGGAAATGTAGGAATAAAATTCAAAGAATTTGTATACATTTATAAGTTTACATGCTTTGAATTGATACAGATAGATCTAAAAAGTCATGGGTAAGGTAGGAATCAAAAAAACTTTTCAATTTTCAGTATAAGACTAACTTCAATGCAGAATTGCAAGAGTCGAATTCAATCATCAATATATATATATATAAAAGCAGAGAACTCATGTGGGAAAGCACGACATTCTGCCAAGTGGCATATTGTATGACATCCTTCTCATTTAGACTTCCACCTCATCTAAATTTGGCATTTATGACAAACTATTAAGTAATGGCAAATGCATTTATTTCAATGTATTAATAAAATTCAAAGAATTTGTATACATTTATAACTTTACATGCTTTGAATTGATATGGATGGATTTAACAAGTCATGGGAAATGTAGGAATAAAATTCAAAGAATTTGTATACATATATAACTTTACATGCTTTGAATTGATACGAATAGATCTAAAAAGTCATGGGTAAGGTAGGAATCAAAAAAACTTTTCAATTTTCAGCATAAGACTAATTTCAATCTTTGAATTTTATTCCTACATTTCCCACGACTTTTTAAATCCATCCATATCAATTCAAAGCATGTAAAGTTATAAATTCATACAAATTCTTTGAATTTTATTAATACATTGAAATAAATGCATTTACCATTACTTAATAGTTTGACATAAATGCTAAATTTAGATGAGATGGAAGCCTAAATGAGAAAGATGTCATACAATGTGCCACTTGACAGAACGTCGTGCTTTCCCACATGAGGTCTCTGCTTTTATATATATTCATTTAGGCTTCCACCTCTCATCTAAATTTAGCATTTATGTCGAACTATTAAGTAATGGCAAATGCATTTATTTCAATGTATTAATAAAATTCAAAGAATTTGTATACATTTATAACTTTACATGCTTTGAATTAATATGGATGGATTTAACAAGTCATGGGAAATGTAGGAATAAAATTCAAAGAATTTGTATACATTTATAACTTTACATGCTTTAAATTGATACGGATAGATCTAAAAAGTCATGGGTAAGGTAGGAATCAAAAAAACTTTTCAATTTTCAGGATAAGACTAACTTCAATGCAAAATTGCAAGAGTCGAATTCAATCAATCAATATATATATAAAAGCAGAGACTTCATGTGGGAAAGCACGACTTTCTGCCAAGTGGCACATTGTATGACATCCTTCTCATTTAGGCTTCCACCTCATCTAAATTTAGCATTTATGTCAAACTATTAAGTAATGACAAATGCATTTATTTCAGTGTATTAATAAAATTCAAAGAATTTGCATACATTTATAACTTTACATGCTTTGAATTGATATGGATAGATATAAAAAGTCATGGGTAAGGTAGGAATCAAAAAAACTTTTCAATTTTCAGCATAAGACTAACTTCAATCTTTAAGATGGAAGCCTAAATGAGAAGAATGTCATACAATGTGTCAAGAATTGATATGAATGGATTTAAAAAGTCATGGGAAATGTAGGAATAAAATTCAAAGAATTTGTATACATTTATAACTTTACATGCTTTAAATTGATACGGATAAATCTGAAAAGTCATGGGTAAGGTAGGAATAAAAAAAACTTTTCAATTTTCAGGATAAGACTAACTTCAATGCAGAATTGCAAGAGTCGAATTCAATCAATCAATATATATATATATATATATATATATATATATATATAAAAGTAGAGACCTCATGTGGGAAAGCACGACGTTCTGCCCAGTGGCACATTGTATGACATCCTTCTCATTTAGGCTTCCACCTCATCTAAATTTAGCATTTATGTCAAACTATTAAGTAATGGAAAATGCATTTATTTCAATGTATTAATAAAATTCAAAGAATTTGTATGCATTTATAACTTTACATGCTTTGAATTGATATGGATGGATTTAACAAGTCATGGGAAATGTAGGAATAAAATTCAAAGAATTTGCATACATTTATAACTTTACATGGTTTGAATTGATACGAATAGATGTAAAAAGTCATGGGTAAGGTAGGAATCAAAAATACTTTTCAATTTTCATCATAAGACTAACTTCAATCTTTGAATTTTATCCCTACATTTCCCATGACTTTTTAAATCCATCCATATATATATATATAAAAGTAGAGATCTCATGTGAGGAAGCATAAGGTTCTGCCAAGTGGCACATTGTATGGCATCCTTCTTATTTAGGCTTCCACCTAATCTAAATTTATCATTTATGTCAACCTATTAAGTAATAGCAAATGCATTTATTTCAATGTATTAATAAAATTCAAAAAATTTGTATACATTTATAACTTTACATGCTTTGAATTGATACAGATGGATTTAAAAAGTCATGAGAAATGTAGGAATAAATTCAAAGAATTTTTATACATTTAAAACTTTACATGCTTTGAATTGATACGATAGATCTAAAAAGTCATGGGTAAGGTAGGAATCAAAAAAGCTTTTCAATTTTCAACATAAGACTAACTTCAATCTTTGAATTTTATTCCTACATTTCTCATGACTTTTTAAATCCATCCATATCAATTCAAAGCATGTAAAGTTATAAATGTATACAAATTCTTTGAATTTTATTAATACATTGAAATAAATGCATTTGTCATTACTTAATAGTTTGACATAAATGCTAAATTTAGATGAGGTGGAAGCCTAAATGAGAAGGATGTCATACAATGTGCCACTTGGCAGAACGTCGTGCTTTCCCACATGAGGTCTCTGCTTATATAAATATATATATATATATATTTATTGATGATTGATTGATTAATGTGGAGACAAATAATATTTTCCCTATTCATTGAATTCAACTCTTGCAATTTTGCATTGAAGTTAGTCTTATGCAGAAAATTGAAAAGTTTTTTTGATTCCTACCTTTCCCATGAATTTTTAGATCCATCCGTATCAATTCAAAGGATGTAAAGTTTTAAATGTATACAAATTCTTTGAATTTTATTCCTACATTTCCCATGACTTTTTAAATCCATCCATATCAATTCAGAGCATGTAAAGTTATAAATGTATACAAATTCTTTGAATTTTATTAATACTTTAAAATAAATGAATTTGCCATTACTTAATAGGTTGACATAAATGCTAAATTTAGATGAGGTAGAAGCCTTGTTAAGGACATATTTTATGTAATTGGCTAATCTTTTGACAAAACGCACTTTACTTGTAATTGGGTAGATCTAGGTGTTTTTTATACTTCAAGAAACAAGGTTTCAAGATCAAGTGTTAAAGTCATTCAAGTCTGTCCAAGAAACAAGCTGAATAGTGTAAATTCATTAAAGCTCGACAACTGCATCTATCGAGCTTAAGAAAGCTATTTCAGCCCATGTGCTCGACACCTACTCGACAACTCCTATCTGTCGAGGTTTAAGAAAAACAGATTTTCTGTTCTGTTTTCTTGGGATCCGTGAATGTGTCTTTGGGCCTTCTTTTCTCACAACCCTAAACATATATAAGGCTTATTTTAGAGGTCATCACATAAGAGAATACAAGGAGAACGAATGCAAAAAGGTGACCAATGACTTATTCTCTCTGAAGGAAGCTATTGCGTCTTTGCGCCTTAGGGTTTTGTAACCAAGTGCTTCTTGATCTTCATTGTTGATGAAGTGAAGAACTTTGCAGCCAACATCTTCTTCTAGTTGGTGATTGAAGTCGCGTATTGGGATCCGCGCAATTGGTTAGTCACGTACTGAGATTCGTGCATCATCAAAAATGGTAGCGTTCATATATTGAAGAGTTCAGAGGTTCTGAAGCGGTAGAAGGTTTCTGCTGTGAATTCATCTACGAGGATTGTAGGGTCTAAGGACAAAAGTTTTGTACTAGATCTGAAACTTCTCTTTACTATAGTGAATTGTTTTTCAGGAAGGTTTCCCCCCATGTTTTTTACTGTGAAATTAGTTTGTTTCATTGGTTTTCCTGTGTTATCATATCTTGTCTTATTTATTTTTCCGCTGCATGATTTTGACATGATATTGATGTTTGTTTGTTTTAGCAGAACCTCATGTTTTCCCACATGAGGTCTCTGCTTTTATATATTGATTGATGGCAAATGCATTTATTTCAATGTATTAATAAAATTCAAAGAATTTGTATACATTTATTACTTTACATGCTTTGAATTGATACAGGTGGATTTAAAAAGTCATGGGAAATGTAGGAATAAAATTCAAAGAATTTGTATACATTAATAACTTTATATGCTTTGAAGGAGAAAATTGGCCTCTGCCCTTTTTAACAAACAATCCAACGTTTTGGCCCCTTTCCCAAACTAATTAGGGAAATGCCCCTCTTTTGAAACTCGACTTTCTAAAAATCGAGTTTCAGTTTAAAACTCGATTTTTGGACAATCAAGTTATAACAAACTGAAAATTAAAATAAATAAAAAATTCTGGAGCCCTATGTGGCGTTTTAAGGAGCCCTATAGTGACGTTTTAAGACCCTATAGCGGCGTTTTGGAACTCGAGCTCTATGAACTCGAGTTCCATGCAAATTTTTTTTTTTTTTTTAAAGTTTAATCGCCCCATACCTATAGTGACGTTTTAAGGACCTTATAGTGGCGTTTTGAAACTCGATTTTTGGACAATCGAGTTATATCAGAGGCATTTGCCCATTTTCTTCTGCTTGAATTGATATAGATGGATCTAAAAGTCATGGGAAATGTAGGAATCAAAAAAACTTTTCTATTTTCTGCATAAGACTAACTTCAATGCAAAATTGCAAGAGTCGAATTCAATGAATTGGGCAAATAGTATTTGTCTCCACATTTGTCCAGTATAAATCTCCATTTCCATTGGACTTAAAAATTAAACTTCCATAATTTTCTCACAATATCTTTGTTTTACTTTCTGAGAGGTATGTTAATTTTCAAAATATTACGTTCGTCTTAAATATTTTGTTTAGATTTTATGTATACGGTTTTACTTATGTAGCATTGTAATTTATTTAGGCTTATTTTTTCTTATTATGTGCCAATTTATATTTTTGGATTTCTGTATGATGCGTATACTCGGTAAGGATCTTTTTTTGGCTACTTTTATCTCAATTAAAATTTGGAGGTTAAATTGTGATATTATTGCATCACTATGACATTATTTTTTCTATTGTTGTATCATGAAATTCTAGAAGTTTTTATAGCTAATTGATATTTAAAACATAAATAATACAAGAAAGACACCTAGGAACCAACAGGTTTGTAGGTGACAATTTCACTATGATCTGGTGACATTTCTTGGTTGCATGAATTAGAGGAATTTTCCCCCCAATGTATTTAGTTTGAATTTAGTTTTTGTAGAAAGCCTCATAGATTAAGTGTGACTAACAATAATATTATTCATGAAATCAATGGGTCATAAATAATTTCTTACAAAATTTATCAAAATGCACCACGCATTGCATGGGATATCGGCTAGTTTTTTTAACATACCTGCAAATACAAGAACAAAGATTTTTAGAACTCAATACCTATACATATAAGGCCTCCATATGCTTTCTTCTGTTCCTATTGCAAAACAACAACTATAATTATAACATGCATAGAAATTGTTTAATCCAAAATCGATAATCAATAAAACCCCAAGAGATTCTCAAGCCTCACAACATCCATGAGATTCTAGATTCAAAATTCCTAACCAGCATCTTGGGGCCACGCGGCCAACCCCAAATGGTTCTTCCTTGTAATTAACTGTGTGTGAGATGGGAGGACTACACAAACCAGGAGATTAGTAGGGTGGACATCATATTACAAATTAAACCAAAAACCCAATAATCAATATGATATACATAAAATCCTTAATCCACCATATATCCATTACCTGCTAAGGATTTCAGAATCATCCGCCAAAGCTCCAATCACCCAATAAACCATGCTCTGGTACATGGCATCCAGCAACCCATAACTAAAATACAAGACGAATGGCCCAGCGAAATCTCGACCCGAGTCCTTAAAATCCAACGGCGGTAGCGGGTCTTTGATCGAGTACCTGCGCTGGTTAGCAAGCCCACCACCCCAAATAGCAGTCCCAAGTAGAGCAACCACACAAACCCCAACAATCCCCCTCTTCCTCCTACTCTCAAAACTGAAATCCATCAAGTACCCAATCACAACCGAGCCCAACATCTGTGCACCCCAATAGAACACATTGTTGAACCCTCTAGTCCTCAAATTAAACAACGTTGCATTCACATTATTGAACTGATACGTATAGAAAAAATTACTAGACCAAGCTGCAGGCACTATAAGCAACATCTTCCAATTCAGAAACAACTTAACAATCTCAACTGCCTCAGTCGAAACATTAGAGTACTGAATATGAGTGCACCGAGTACCATCCTCGCGAATGACCTTACTGGGGGGCAAAATAGCAAAAGAGAGAGCAGTCCCAGCTGCCATAAACACCATGAAACCAATATAAGTTCCATCATTAACCGAAGCAGCTTCGCTACGATTATAGTTCGTGACAAAAGGAATGAGTCCACCAATAACACCGCCCAAGTTGAAAATACTCCAAAAGAGTGAGATATAAACCCCTTTACGATGAGCAGGAGGGTAAGATGTCATGATAGCGCCTTGACCAGCCCACAAAAGACCAGCTCCAACACCCAATAGAGCACCAGCAACAATGGCGAAAGCTTGGTGTTTGTGATGGTTGTAATAGAGGAAAGAGCCAGCGTAGAGGATATAGGTGGAGCAACCTGCGGCAAGGGTGAGATGGGGTCCGAGGATGTTGTAGATACCACCACCGAGGACTCCGAAGACAGCGAAGGTGGTGTAAAGTGCT
The DNA here is from genome assembly GCA_030021035.2 of Notholithocarpus densiflorus. Lineage (NCBI taxonomy): Eukaryota > Viridiplantae > Streptophyta > Magnoliopsida > Fagales > Fagaceae > Notholithocarpus > Notholithocarpus densiflorus. Next base: position 9,097 of record JARYZH020002331.1, on the reverse strand, counting down.
GTGTTGGCGTTGTTTGCGGCTGTGTGGTCGACTTGGCCACCACCACCCATGCCTGACAGAGCGTTGAACATGCCAGGACAACAGAAACATACTAAGCCTATGAGGCTGACTTGAACAAAGGGTGAGTTGAACCTGAACTTGGATTTGAGGTATTTTGGATTCTGGGTAGCTGTTTCCTCGTCTCCATCGAAACCCATTGAGGTTTTCCTGAGTGTTGTTTTGGGTCTGGGAGAGAGAGAGAGAATCAGAACACAGAATTGGGGATCAGCACGGAGTTTTAGGAGGATATGGAAATATTTTGCGAGTTTGAGTTGTCTTGTGAGTTGTGAAGTTGGAATTTAAGGTACAAAAAAGTCATAGGTACGGTTAAAATACTAAAGATAAGAATCATACTAAAAGATAGTAGAATCTCTTTGATTTGTTTGAATAATTTGTCGAAAATAATCGTTGGTTGAGTTTAAAGCAATTATCTATTAATTATAATCTATTTTTATTTTTATTAAATTACAAATTCCATGTAAACAAGATAAATATCTATAGGGTTACATTGCCACTTATCCTATCGTGCTTGACAAAATGGACTCGTTCTCACTCTATATAGGAAAATGACATGAAGAGATTTGGCCCATTCTTACCAAGAACCCTCTTTGCCAATAGCAATCAACTTCATAAACATCCCCCATATTGTTGACTTTTTGCATTTTTACAACACAAAACTCTGGGAGTAACACAATCCAAAATACATTTTTGGTCCCTACATTTGGGGCCAATTCTCGTTTTGGTCCTTAAATTGATTTTGCTCCTAGGTCAGTCCATGAAATCAGAAAATCGATTTTTATTTTGGTCCCTACTGTTAACCCAGTAACAAAAAATACATATGTGGCAAACTGAGTGCAATGTTGGCATGTTATATGCTGACATGGCTAATAAAATAATAATAATAAATTATATTTAGCATTTTTAAATGCCACATCAGCATTTAAATTAATAAAAAACAGCTAGCTCAGAAAATTTAAACTAAAAAATAAAATAAATTAAAAAACAAACCTTAAATCTTTTTTTTTTTAAATTTATGCGGAAAAATAAAAAAATTATATTATATTTAAAAAAAAACCTTAAATATTATGCTAATCTGCATAATCCAACAAAGCTCATCACTGATCAGTGACAAAGTCTTTATTACATTGTCTCTTAGTCTCAACCACGCTTAGTCTTCTCTCTATCTCCTCCAAATCCATATCCAATTCTCTCAGAAAATCCAGCTCTATATCACCCTATTCATTTACTCGCTTAGAAACCCATCTCTGTAATCCCACAAGCTCTCCTATCTCTACAAACACATCTGGGTCTCCTCTAAACCAATTCAATTCTATAAATCCAGCAAAAACTCCAGATGGGTATTCGTTTTCTCACCATTTTGATCGAAATTTCATTTCTTTCAACTCCAAGATTGGTTTTTGTAAGGTTTCTTCATCTGGGTACTGGCTAAATTGTGCAAATTTAAGGACTTGTGAAAGAAATGGAAGTGGGGTTTTAAGGGGTCAGGGTTTTATGAGTGGATTGAGGAGTTTTAGTAGTGAATCGGACAGGGATCCATGGAGTATGATGTTGTTATTGTTGGGGCAGGACCAACAAGGTTATCGGCGACGATAAGGTTGAAGCAAATGTGCATTGAAAAGGGGGTTGATTTATCAGTGTGTGTTGTTGAGAAAGGTGCTGAAGTGGGTATGTTTCTCATATCATGGTTCCCACATCCAAAGATCCAAACGATCTGACCAATCTTCGTTTTCTCGAATCAAGATCTTTCTCTTTTAGCTTTTTCTTTGGGATCTGGCTTTGATTTGGATTTAGAGAATGAGATGGTCTGATCGATGGCAATGGTGGTAATTGGTGGTCTGATCGTTTGCTCTTGTTCTAGGTTTATTTGGTTGGGTTTGACTTGCTCTTAATCGATGGTGGTGGTGGGTTTGATCGTGAGAACGTGAAGTTTACTTGGTTGCTCTTAATCAACTTGCTCTTATTCTGGGTTTGACTTGCACTGTTGGTTTATTTTATTTATTTCTTTGTATTTCTGGATTTGATGGAGATTAGATTTGGTTGCTGGATTTGGATTTGGGGTTTGCCAGAGATTGGTTTGGTTGCTAGTTTATTTCTTAGATTTGGGAAGAACTTGAAGAACATGTTCTGGTGGAAAAAAAAAATAATAATAATAAAATTAGATTTAAGGTTTTTTTTTAATTTATTTTATTTTATAATTTAAATTTCTGAGTTGGCTTTTTTTATTAATTTAAATGCTGACGTGGCATTTAAAAATACTAAATTTTTTATTTTATTTTATTAGCCACATCAGAATATAACATGCCAACAATGCACTCCATTTGTCACGTATGCATTTTCTGTTACTAGGTTGACAGCAAGAACCAAAATAAAATCGATTTTCTAATTTCAAGAACTGACTTAGAAGCAAAATCAATTTAGAGACCAAAACGAAAATTGACCCAAAATGTAAGGACTAAAAGTGTATTTTCGCCTTTATTATATGCTTACTGATTGGATTAGTATTTAATGAGCTTTGAATCTGGCTGGCGGGGCTCAAATCACATAACTAATAACTAACAACTACTTCGTAAACCCACCCAATAACTACTCGTGACAGTGGAGGCAATTTATTGTATGCTTACTTATTGGATTAGTATTTAATGAGCTTCCTCATTTAAAAAAAAAAAAAAAAAATTTAATCTCATCAAAAAAAAGTATTTAATGAGCTTTGAACCTGACTGTGATAATCACATAACTAATTACTAACAACTTTGTAGACCCACCCTAAAACTACTCGCTCCCTGATGTCTCTTTTTATTGGTACCAAATAAACTGCACGGACAAGAACAATATGCTCCTATATTTTATTTCCATGATCAAGATTCATATATAAATTAAAAAAAAAAAACCATGTTAACACTTATTAATACCCATTTTTGCTAATATGGACCCAAGGCCCAAGGCTGGAAAAGCCCAAACCAGCCCAAAAAAGAGACTATTAAGTGAAAAAGAAAGGCAATTGGGCTATGCCCCACAAGCCCAGGAAGTAAGTAAGCTTGGCCCAAACAAAAGCCCCAAGAAAGAAAATACCCATGAGGAACAAGAGATACAGCGCCCACTTTATGATATGGGCAGTGTATAGGAGAATGCCACAGTGGGATTGCCCTCCTTAAAGAACAAGAATGGGCCTTAAAAATGCCTAACAAAGAAAGAATAGGGTAAAGGTCCAATAGGCCGGCCTAGCAGAAACTTATTGGAAGCAAGAAAAGAGGACATCAAGAGCCAATGGCCTCAACCCAGATGAAAAGTAGCAAGCCTAATGAGCCCACATCATCTCTATACAAAAGAAACACGGGTGAGAAAACTCCAGACTCAATAAAAGTAAAAAGAAATGTCATGTCCTAAACCCAGTGCCCGGATTTGTCACCATGACCAACATGCTAATATCAAGCATAAACCTGATATTAACAAGAACCAACTAAACTTTTTACAAAAGCTTCCCTTTCTTTTCATTCTTGTTTCTTTATTTCTTGATGTAACTTTTCACTTGATATTCAGAGCATCTCCAATGTACTTCAAGAGATAACACAATCCACCAGTTATTCAAATTCTGAATTTCACATAATACATCTCTTAATACTTTAAGAGTTTAAGGTACAAAACTTCCATTAGATCCTAAAATACATAATATTACAAAACTAATCATCAAATTGCCAAATTAAGGTCTATACTTTTAAAACTAAACTATCTTCTCCCAAAACTCAACTAAGGCTCCTTTTGCTCCACAATAAATCTTGTTGACTGAAAAAGTGAAAGGGGTGAGCTACACCCTCACAGTTCAATAAGGGTAAATTACACAAGAATTTAATAAGAATGCATGTAAATCAAATCAAATCATTTCATTTTATGATTATTCAGATAGGAGAACATATTTCATGCACAATATTTTATACTCTTTATAATTATAACTTATACACTTTTCATAAGAAATTAATTGTTCTCCTTTTGCTTATCAGAATAATATTGCAAAATCTTTCAAACTAAATTTCTTTCATTTCTTACAAAGTCACCAAATATAATATTGACTGTTTAAAATCATAAATATATATTCTTATTACAAAATAATCATTTTGACTTAAATCAAATAATTGGTAACTTTGACATAAATCAGAAACTTTTTATAAAATATTATACCTTTCGTAGTCACAAAACTTAACGTTTCATAAAAACGGATATCTGATAACTTTTTAACATAAGCTTTCATCAGAAGCTTTATCTTTAAAGAACACTAAAACCTTTTCATCAGATACTTCATCTTTAAAGCACAAAAAACTTCAAAAACTTTTATCTTTACAGAACAGTTTTTCTTTTCATCAGAAACTTCTTCTTTTCATGAGAACTTTTAACTCTTCATAATGCATTCCAATAAAAATCACTCTCATGATCATAATATAACATAGCTAACATAGTTGTTCATAAATAATATATCGGTTGGTTCATATCTAATAAGTCTGTATAGAATTGGGAGGCTTCCAGCACCACTGTGCCAGGCATCCAACATTCCCCACAATGTCAGGGATTCCTAGGATCATATCTTAACATAGATCATCAACCATGGGGGTTGGTTGGCATCCTCCACAAGTTGGTCATTCCCAACAAGAGTGGGTACAACAGAGTCCTCACCACTTTTAATGGCCAATCAGAGAACATTTATCATGGGAAACCTGTAATTTAACCCCTACTGGCCAAGTTCAAATCACCAGAGGACATAACCCAAAAACATTTCATACTAATATATCACACTGAAATTCATAGTTTGCATAACATTTCATGATAATAGCATTTCCATTATTTTCTTTAAACATCATGTTTGTGGAATTAATAATAGCATCAATATGCTTAAATCACACACACACACACACACACATACGATTTCAAAAGCTCACGAACATATCTTTGTCTGAAACATGATTATATATCATATCTCTAATAAAAAATCTTTTAATGCATAATACACTTTAAAATAACCTCATGACTTACCAAATGCCCATATAACTTATCCCTCACCTGAAAGTAGAGGAATCGAGAGCCTACAGTCAAAGGAGCTCAGACTTGGGTGCTGGTAACACCTAAACCAAATATCAAAACTTATTACTATCAATTATACCTTAGCATAAACTTACACATTCATCTCAAAGCCTATCTCTTAAAATCAAGAAAATCCTAATCCCACCTCAATGAGGTTCCCCAAACACAAGATACATTCATCAAACAACATGATGTAGCAAACCATAGAGAAACCATCATTCTCTTATTTATATCATATCTCCAGAGGAGCCAACTTCATTTCAAAATGTGCTTGAGATCAGGGCAATAATGCATGCATAAACATAAAATCCTTTAAGCATAGTCATATAACCATATACACCCATATAACAACATACAACACATTGAACAAAGCAGCAACATGAAAAAGCAGTAGAATGGTTTAGAACCCCTCCTTTGAGTACTAAACCTTGAACTAAGGTATACCAAATTTATCTATGATCCAGACATACCAAATGATAAGCATATTAATTTACAGCTCAAATCCTTCACCCTAACTTTAGAATTAAGTCCTCAAAGTTAGGTATGTCACCTACTGTTCACTGTTTATTCCAGAAACATATACTTCACTTATAAAATACAAATGGGCTATCAAATTACATCCAATTTTCATGCCAATTTATATAATTACTCCTTTAGATATCTAGTACTTTCTCTAATAGTTTCATAGGTAAAGACTACAGCCATGATTTAATAAAAATCATACAATCCATCATACTCAAATCTGTTCTGACAGAAATTCAGTCAATTTATAAATTACACCATTATTTCTATACTCATCTAAATGCTGTGAGATCAGTTCAATAACAACCACAAGTGTCTTAGCTTTCATGGGAAACATCCATAGCATCCAAATTCACATTATACAATTTATTGCGTAATTTATTATGTTTGAACACAGAATCTGTTACAGTGACAGCTTTGCAACATTTTCTTGTAAACTCACAAACAATTATCAAATGATGGTATTTTCATATGAAATTTAATACACACATACTAGACATATTATATAATAATCTCCAACAAACCTCTTACCCATAGCAGTCCTAGAAAAATACAGGATTCATAATGACCAAACAAGTTAACGAATGAGTGCAACTCTTAACAAGTTCATGAAGTACCTATTAACTAACTCTCAACAAGCTTCAATTATTGAATCAACTACACATTCAGCACCTCAATTAGCAATTCCATAAGTTTATCTAGCTACTTTACTCATTTTAACACTTACCCATAACATAATTTATCTTAGTCTATCATCTAGAAGCACATGCAAGCATAAACAATAACTCAATTCATATTCAGGCAATCAACGGTCTATAGAATCCAACACACCCATAAACAAATTCATATAACCATCACTTAAGTTTAAATTGACAATAAATTAAAAGAATTAGATTTTCCCCTTACCCTTGGCACGGGTTCTTGGAGTGATAGAGCTAGAATCACTTTAGCTTTAAGTTGGGAACAAGAGCTTGAGAAGAATTGAAAGAAACTTCCTTGTTGCTGTTGGACCCGTAGGTGTGAGAGGGAGAGGAGGGTTGAGAGTTTTTCTTTCTTTTGATGTTAGACCAGTGGGTATGAGAGGGAGAGAGTTTCTTGATTGTTCTAGTTGCTTTAAGAGAGAGTAGAAAGAAGAATGAGGTGGAGCTTGTTTGTTGCATGGCCGGCCAAGTGTGGGTCTTTGGGTCAAAAGAAGATAACATATGTCACCGTGATACTTTGGCATTACATGTGTTGAATTTCAATTGGTTGCTTGTGTAGGTGGAATTTCCACTATATCCTTCTCTTGACTACCTATTTACAACATTAACCATGTTATAAAATCTCATGCGTCATACCTAATTAAAACACCAACTATGTATCTTATAACTTAAACCACTTAATATAGTTTTGTACATACTTGGTATGCAATCATAAATTCATAATACAATTAGCCATTTTGTTATTTATAATCTTTGCAACTTTTATTCAATGGCATTATATAATAATATGCTTATTAAATACTCTTCCATTAATTATAGAAAGGAAGTGGCTTAAAATAATAATTAACCACTCAAACACATAGGTTAACTAATAAGTTGGGTCGGGATGTTACAAGAAACGAGACAAAGCTAGGTAGCAACGGCAGAAAACCCATGTAAAAGAAAAGACAAAACACAAAGGGGAAAACAACAATGTAGTGGTCTGAGCACCTCCAACCTGTAACCCTACCAATACAAAGGATGTGGGCCTACAATTGAAGAGATTACAGAGGGTGTGGTTTGGTGGAGGAGGGATGGGTAAAGAGCCTAGTTCCATTATCCTGCCAAAACCTCTTTTAGGAGATGCTCTGTTGGGAAGGCATCTTTGCCAAAACGGGTAACAACTGGCTAGGACCATATGATGCATGCTAGAAGGAAAAGACGTAAAGGGACATGAGGTCTTACCATTCGAGCAGAGAGAGAGAGACAGAGGTAATCACGGAAAAAGGTATTTTACCCAAAATAGAATAGAACTTGTAGTGGGATGAGTAGTGGAGGAGAGAGAGAGAGAGCCCTACCCACGGTCAGAAGGTAGTAGGACTAAACCCATTCACAAACGGCCAAAAGGCAATGGACGCTCTCTTGACCCAATAAGTGTCTGCAGCAGACAAGAGTGTTTGGTGAGGAACAAGGGTAAAAGGGAGAAATCACATAAGCTTGATGTAGCATATAAATAGGAACAATACCTATAAGGGGAACAAGAACAGTAACCTAAGTAGCCTGAATAGGAAATTGAAAGTGAAAGAAGAGAGAAAAAGGAAGCGTAAAGTGAAACTTGGATAAAATGTAGCCAGCCCAATAAGCCCACATAATCTCCTTACAAAAGCTTAAATTTTTGGGACAATTGGTAGTTTAATAGTTTCCAACTTATTAATGAACATATTCAGTGAAAACCAGATTTCCTATATGTCTGTTTCCAACTTATTTATAATCAATCATATTGTCAGATTTCTAACAATTACAAATGTTGAAAGATTGAAATCTTTAAAGAGTTTTTTTTTTTTTTTTGTTAATCTTCACTGTTATGCAGCTAATTTTTTGAATTAATATAGTTTCCTAAGTGTTTTCTCCTTTTTTTAATTTCTTCTTCTTTTTATTTTTTATTTTTTTGAGAAGAATATTGTTTCCTACGTTGATGCTCTTTCATTGTTAGAAATCAACACTAATTCTCTTGTCTCTAGAAATTTCTAGAGTACTCTAGAAACTTCAAGAACTTCTCACACAATCTCTCTCTCTAGAAATTTCTAGAATTCCACTCAATTTGCTTCTCTCTGAAATTCTCTAAAAAATTCTCTTGCATTCCAGAAATTTCTCCATGATGCTCTTTCCAGAATTCTCTATAAGATATCTCTAGAGACTTCTATGTAGAAATAAAACTCAGCCACATGTTTATAGAATAGTCTAGAAGCTTGGTAAATAAAGTATTTAAAAAGAAGAAGCTAGAAGCTTCAAGTTGGTTTCCTAACCAACATACATCTTGTATAAATAGATGTAGTGTGTGTGAAGTGAGTGTGTGTCATAAATCACCAAGTGAGAGATGTGTGAAGTTGTATGAGAAGGTGAAGAGTGTGCCATAGGTAGCAAGTGTGTAGAGTGAAATAGAGTCAAGAGCTAGTGTGTATAGGTGTCTAGAAGTAAGGTGTGTGCAAGTGTATTTGGTGAGTAAGTGTCGTGTTTGCAGTGCACTAGTGTTAGTGAGTCAAAGCATTAGTGCTTGTAAAGTGTTGTAATTTAAAGAGTCAAGTTTTAAATAAAAGCTCTCTTGTTCAGTCTTTTGTTCAACAATCTAGTGTCAGAGCTTCCGCTAACTCAACATTCATTGCTTTATTATGCAAGTGCTAGTTGTTGCCAACCCTGCAAACACCAATGCTCTCATCTTGAAAGAATTTGCTCCTTCAATCCCAGAGAAAAACATCACGTGCCTAACA
>JARYZH020002330.1:0-16606 GCA_030021035.2 Notholithocarpus densiflorus | reverse complement strand
TGAGTCCAGTCATAACTTCTTCAACGGCTACAGAAGTTATAACCGCTAATGGAAGTTAAGTATTTGAGGAATTTATGGCGATAATCATGGGTTTGGTAACCGTTCCAAGATGCTGAGAATTTCCCAAGTGTTGCACGTTCGTCTATCCATTTCATGGACGATTTGGTCGTTCTTGGACGAGATCGTCATCATCCATGGACGATCTCATCGTCCATGAAAAATATTCTCGTCCATGGGCATTCTTCTCATCCATGGGTGATTTCTGATCCCGCTTGCTCTCTGGTCCCTAGACGAGACCTTTGGACGAATTGGAGATAACTAATTTTTCGCTATCCCATCAACTTCAATTACCTTTTGTAGATATATCGAGCTCATCATTGGGACTGGGGACTAAAGTTTATTAACCGGATACAAAATGAGGTGTCTACAGTGTGCAAACAATATTAAATAAGCCTTTATCAAGATTAAGAAATTGAACACATTGAAATCAAACTCTTTATCCCCAGCAAAGTCGCCACTATAGGCACAAGCACCCGCAATGTGGGTCATCCCCTCGACTTTTCATTTGGGAAGTACGCCTTGGCCTAGGGTGGACCATGGCAGAGGGTGTAAATAGAGTCACCACCTAGTTTAGGTCTAGGAACCATAAATATAGCGCCCTTTTGTGGAAGGACTAATCTTTTACCAGAGCACGTGTCCAGAGTTTAGGTATGGGGATGGGAAGGTGTTAAGCACCCAACCCCACCTGACCCGTGGGTCGGCATCCACTCATTGTGTTCCAAATCTTAATCTCGTTAAATGCACATTTAACATGTTTTACTCACACACACTCTAGCATGCATCTAAAGCAATCAACATGGCATAATCATCCCCAAACCTAGCATTCATCTATCATGGCATACAAGCATATATATCTCCAAGGGTAGAAACATCACAAGGTAGATCAAGATAAACATGTTATAGCACATAAACCTCAAATTCAAGGGCTTCAACCAAACACATCAACCATATCATATCCATCTACCAAACCAAATGCAATGTCTACATGTATGCATACACAAGCCCGTGTACACATAGTGAACCTAGATTGCGTTCATTGCTATTCTTCGACCCCCTTGGGTCCAATCAATCCTAGACATGTTTCTACCCGTCCTAAGGCCTAAGGTTTTCATCTAAATGCCTTCCAAAGCAAAACCCAAGCATTTTTAAGGCTAAAAATTGATTAGAACACAAGCTTAAAGAAAAACTTTGAAAAATGAAAATTTTAGAAAACTCGTTGATCTGTCCTATGCACCACGGGATAGATGTAACCAAGGCCTGTAGAGAGTACAGTGGGCTCCCTCAGTTGTTTGGCACCTATCCAACGAGTAAGGTTGATGTTATCTCCAGCAAGAATGTGGGAGGATTTTGGAGCCATCGTGCTTTTTTAGTTTTTTAAGAGACAATTTCGTTTGCAGAGAAGCCCTTCAAAGAGTTGAAAGTTACAAGGAAATCCCTAGTGGATAGAAATTTACATATGAAGCCCTAGAAATTTGAAAATTATAGAAATACCCCGAAACATTTGGAAAACCCCCTAAGTGAGTTTTACACAAAGATTACAGAAAGATCACCATGACTATGAAGAGGCATTGTATTTTGTGCACATATCCTTTTTGGAATTGAACATGTACACACAAGTCCTTAGAGACTTTTGGAACATCCAAAATACAGAAGAGATTGAGACAGAGGCAAGAGCTACCTAGAACACAAAAGAGAATGAGATAGAGGCGAAAGCCACCCTGAAAGCTTTGAGGTAAGAGCCAAAGACTGACTCCCCAAAATACATTCCCTTTCTAGCTCATAAGAGCACCCTTGTTTGATTGATTGATATTTGTAGGTGGTAGCTGATCCCCTGTCTTGAGGCCGTTAGCCATGTTTGTTTTTCTTTTTAGTGACTCTAGGATAGAGAGTCGCTCACCTTTTGCTTAACAATTGGCAAACCAGGCTCTTGGATAGTGAGCCGATCACAACTCATTTCCTAAGCAGCACCCGTGGGACTTCAGTCATACGAATCCTACACGACTCTTTGGAGTTGCACCCCACCCTATGTATGCATATTTTTTGTTGTATGCGTGGGTTGGACTCGAGCCGTACGTCGAATCAAAATGATTTGTCTCTTTTTCTTTTGATTCCGTTAGCGAAGCTCACAAATCAAAAGAGGGATAACTGTAGACACCTCATTTTGTACCCCTTACGACTCAAGCCTCCATTCCCCAGTGACAATATCACTAGGTGGGTCTAGGATTGATCTAAGGCCTAGCCAAAGGAATTCTTTAGTTAATGGATGTTTTTTGGAAAAGAAAACCATGCAAAAACCCTAAGCGTACGCATTAGGGCTACAAAAAAGCTATGTAAGGTAATTTTATGATGGAAAACACGGCAAAGCTAATCCCATATCACCTGGGAAGAGCCCTGGCCCTTGTCTTTGAACACTATAAAAAGGTCCTACGGCCCTTTTCCCAAAACACACTAAATCAACTCCAAAAAAAAGTTATTCAAGAAAAGATTTTTACTTTGAAAAGCATTCTAAAGCTAAGGTTTCTTGGTTAAAACCTGTTCTGGTCCAAAGCCTCCTAGACTTACTAACCTTCTAGTATTTTGCTTTGTAGATTGAGCGAGGGGAGCGATCAAAATCAAGCCCTAGAAGCTCTTTGTTTAAGGTATTAGTTCTTCCCTTTTATTTTCTTTTCTTCTATTTTTATTTCTATTTTGTTGCTTTGAATATCTCTTGTGTAGTTTAGGTTTATTGTTTTGATAGTTAGAAGCATGATAGGTTGGCCTAGATGTAGTTTTAATTGTGCGCTGCCTGCTGTGTTTCTGGGTAGGGATGTGTGCGCATGCTCATGCATGCGTATGCATCTCCATGACCATGTGTACGCATGCTTATGCATGTGCACACATGGTTAACCCAAAAACCCAAATTCTTTTCTTCTTGGTTTTTCTCCTTCTTTATTAGTTTAAATGCACGTCTTAGCCTCCGTTTGAGTTGGTTTTTGCATGATTAGGTCTCAAGTTAGTAAGATAACATATTCTAGCTGCTTTCTTAGTTCAATTTAGGATTAGGGTTTATAAGTGATTGAAGAACACATGAACATGCATTTGATGCATAAGTGCTATGATGCAATGAGGTAAGTGAAGGTAAGTACATGCATACAAACATGGTCATGCATGCCTAACATGGTAAACTTAAAATTTCTTGAAGAGCATTTTGAGTGCTATGCTTAAAGGTGAATGTGTTTGATTAATGCCATAATTGTGATGTTGAGTGCTTGCTGCCTTTATTTACATAAAGCATGATGCCTAGATGAATGTCAGGACATGTACCATGATGATGAGATTTAGATGTATGTTAGAATGTTTATGGATGTATGTTTTGGTAAATATGATCATATGTTGCTACCTTGTTGCACCATGACTATGATATTCCATGTTGGATGTTAGATGCATGTTATGATAGACTTTGTGTGTGTGTGTGTGTGTGTGTGTGTGTGTGTAAGAATAGTCAATTTGAGGACCCTTTGATGGAATTAGGATATGGAACACAATAAGTAGAGGACGACCCACGAGTCGGGTATGGTTAGGTGTCTAATACCTTCTCATCCCCATACATAAACTCTGGACATGTGCTTTGGTAAGATCAATCCTTCATCCCCTTATCTAGATGCATGTTATGATAGACTGTGTGTGTGTGTGCGTGTGTGTAAGAATAGCCTATTTGAGAACCCTTTGATAGAATTAGGATATGGAACACAATGAGTGGAAGCCGACCCACGAGTCAGGTGGGGTTACGTGTCCAACACCTTCTCATCCCCATACCTAAACTCTGGACACATGCTCTGGTAAGATCAATCCTTCCCCCTCTGCCTGGTCCATTCAACCGAGATGTACTTTCCACAAACCGTCACGGGCGCTTGCATCCACAAAATGTAAAAAAAATTATAAATCAAGGGGGGAAATTGTATCATGGAGAAGATTCATACTTCACCTCTTTTAGCACTTTACTATGAAGTATATGACCGATCCCTTGGTTGAAATCAACCATCACAATGTTGTGTGTATTCAAAACAGTGACTCAAAAATGGTTTTGGGATCAAATTTGTTGTTTTGGTAATGAACCCTAAAAAGACTAGTAAGATGGATAGGAAATGGTTATGGCTTGAGAGCGTAATTGCGGAATCATGAGAAATGGATTAGTTTTCTAACCAATGATAGTCAAAAAAACTCGTCCTTAGACTCTTGAAACTCAAAATCAAGGTTTTTGAGATATTTTGGTAGAGTTTTGGTATGGGTAAAAAGTGGGATCCCCTAGTTGGTGGTGGATGGGGGATATTTATAGAGTTTTTGAGGCTCTAAGGTTAGCAATACATTCTTGCTAGCCAATTGATCAAGTTGATTGACTAGAAAATATCACCAACACAGAAATGGAGTGATTTTAGGGTTCTATCTTAGAATGGCATACGCCACAAAACTGGTGTGTATGCCACCAAATCATAGCATACACCACTTTGGGAAGCCTTGTAGAAAATGGGTTGAAAATAGAAATTTTGGGCCAAGGGTTGCATTTTCAGGTGCTGAACCTCACACACAGTTCTAATCATTTTGGTAGTAATTTATATTTCTCGTCATTGGAATCGAGGACCTTGAGTATTGGCCAGAACAAAATAGGGTGTCTACAACCATCACTTCCAATTGCAGAGATAAAACGTAATAATAATTGGTTAGAATTTGACAATGGCATGGGCTAGTTTTGTCTTGGACAAAAATTTGGTAACAATAAATATTGACATGGAGATTCTTAATTGGCTTGTTTACTCTTCTTTAGTTAGGTGAATTTTCATTGAGACACATGTTATTGTTACATGTGAGAATTTATTGTTTTTTTAATAGGTAGAAAATGGGAGAGGTTACAACTATAAATACTAACACTAAAAAAAATGTCATTACCGTTAAACTATCACTTTGACACTAAACCCACTCACTTGCACATGACATTTCTTCTCACTGGCCTAACATTTTCAACATTGCTGGTAAATGGAACAATGACGTTATAGATTCCATGACATCCAGAAGTGGGAGAGAGTATATGGTGTACCCGGCATATACCGGGTACACAATATAATTTTCGCAGAAGTGGAGCCTTTGGATTTAGGACATGGCGTGCCTCTTTTCATTCAATCAAAGAACCTTCTTTTTCTTTTTCTTTCTCTTTTAATTTGCTAATAGGAACCCTCTTTTTCTTTTTAACCCAATTTTTTACGTAAGATTACTCAGCAAACGACCCCCAATCTACCTACTATTGTTTTTTCTACTCATTTAAACTCCTTCCTCTTTGTTTTACGGTTCTTCTTTGTTTTTTGCGCAACAGCGAAAAACAGGGTTCTTATTTGACATCTCACCTTTTTCAGAATATGTATGTCATTGTTCATTATCTAACTTATGCGTTGCTGAACTTTTACCGATTGTGGGTCACAAATTAAGTGGCTTCAATTATAAGGTCAATAATGTTTAGGACATATTAGGTCAACTTAAAAGTGGCTGTGTTTTTTTTTTTTTTTTTTTTTTTTTTTTTTTTTTTTTTTTTTTTTTGTCGTTGTTGTTGCTCAGTAAAGAAATTGCTACATTTAAACTTTTGACAATTTTTATTTGTGGTGGTATTTTAAGTTTCTCAATTAAATAATTACATTGAATTGTTTTTGAAAAAAATGACATTATATGTGCTTTATTGGTCAATATTTGAATTTTATTGAGTAACCTAATGTAAAATATTGGAACATTTTAATATTAAAATTAATAAATTAATTGAATGGTAAGTTGGCAAATTAAATGAGAAAATGTGAAGGTACATGTGGTTAATGAGTAGTTAGTATTTTAGTTGAAATGGGAATCCCACCAAGTTTTATGGCACTAACTTTATCTATAATTAACATTTGTGATTAGCATACGGAAATTTTGTTTTTTTGTTTTGTTTTGTTTTGTTTTTTTTTTTTGAGAAAGTTTCAATTTATGGCTCTTTATCATTGGATCAAGACACCACTCCACTCTAATGTGGCGTTTGGTACGGGGGAATTCACATTACTCCTGACATCCAGATTCTTGGAAATGTGATTCCTTACAATCTGGATGCCTAGGAATGTAGTTATTCCTACGTTTGGTTTCATTGGAAATCTCTTAAGATTCTTAGGAATGTGAGATGATAATGTTTGGTTTATTCCTAGAAATCTTAAATGAATTATTTATTTTTCCTATTCTATCCTTAGATTTGAATGTTTAGTTTAATATTTTATCTTAATTGCTTAAATGATAAGGAAAAGGGATTAAAATTGTCAATTTATAAAAAATACAATTTTCTTTAAGCTTGGGAATCTGGATACCCACCTGTTTTAAAGGGAATCCACATTCCTATTGAAAGAGGTTTAAAGGGGAAATTCAGATTCCCCTGGCATCTAATTCCCTAGCGTGATTTGCAACCAAACATGAAAATCTTTAAACATTCCTAGGAATCCTAAAACATTACTCCGTACCAAACGCCACATAAGTATCACTCCATTGTTGGTGAGAAAGTTTTTTTTTTTTTTTTTTTTTTAAGAAAGTTTCAACTTATAACACTTTATCATCATACTAAGATACCAATCGATTTTTTATGTAAGCAGGGATTGAACCCAGATCTCTTATTCAATCATCAAAGATTTTATCAGTTGAGCTAACTGGATCACACTGCTGATGAGAAAGTTTTTTACTCATTTTCCTTAATATAAATGTTAGTATTCCAAGGGTCAAACCAAAATTTAGTATTGAACCATTATCACTAACACTAAGATTACCATTGCTCTTGTCACCAACATCACACTACATTTATTGCCTTCATTGCCACCACAATTACTGAATTTGACATCGCCAACATCACAGCTATTACTATCACCATAAATACTTAGTTACTCCATATTATATCAGATAATCTTCTTTCTTTTTTTTCTCTTTTGTAAAATACTCATGATTTTTAGTAAGTATTTCATCATATTGTTTGGTTAATACTTCGTTACTCCATTGCTGGTGAGTAACTAAGTATAATATGATGAAATACGATGTGTTAGCCACTCCAATGGAGTAAACAACATTTTTCTATTGTTTGGTTAATACTAAAAATCTTGAGTATTTCACAAATGGAGTAACTAAGTATTTCATCATAATATATCAGACAATCTTCTTTCTTTTTTTCTCTTTTTTTTCCCCTGACATCCTGATAGTTTAAAACTTTAAATTTGAGAAGTCATTCTATTTAAACTGCATTCATAGCTAAGCTTACTTTTTTACAAAGAAAATTCATACCATATTCTTCCTCTTTCTTCAATAAAGTTGACGAGTCACCAAATTCTTATTAAAAAACAAATGTAGCCAAATTTTGAAAAGAAAAATTTATAAATTATAATCCTCGTTTCTGAAATTTGGTGTAGATTAAGTTTAGTCCCTTAAATTCAAAAGGTTTAGATTTAGTTCCTAAATTTTCTGTTTTTGAAAAAATAAATGCAATTTGGTCCCTCAATCTATTTGTCTGTCTACATAACTAACGGTATGTAAAACCAAAATAGAATTTTTACCACAAATTTTAGGAACCAAAATTATAATTATCATTTAAAAATAAATAAATAGAAGAAGAAGAAGAAGAAGAATAAGAAGAAGAAGAAGAGGAAGAAGAAGCTGAAAAAGGACACTAATGTATGAGATATCAAACAAAGACTAGAAGTTCAACATGTCCATATTTATGATGATAGCTTCCGCTTTGTTCATACAGTTATGGGCTGAAGTGCTACAACCTTTTTTCTGTGATAATTCAATTGTTACAACAAGTGAGGAGGTTTTAACCTCCGTTCTCCTCATAAATAAGACTAAGCAATATTATTGAACTAAGGCTCTTGCTGATGAAGCACCACAACTTACCTATATTTAAGCAGTTCCACAAACCTTCCACTGCTCAAATTCTGCAAAGCTCAACAAAAAAGAACTGGCATTTTGATGTCCACCACCTCCGAATTCCTGAGAAGGATTTGCAAATCACATTTACCTCTTCAGTTGCAATTACCACATATACCCTTGTTAAGGGGTAGGAAACTAATTCTTTCAGAAAAATATGTAAATGAACCTGTGAGATGGGTGTTGTGTCTTCACTGTCCACACTCCTAAGGCTTATTTTCAGCAACTGGTCATTTTCAAGCTCAGGGACTCTGTATACAACAGCTCCAATGCCCCTAAGAGAATGCAAAATGCATAATTTATAAATAAGCATATAGAGGATGGCTTCGGCTTCTCTGTGTGTGTGTGCGCGCGCAGCAGATGGCATCCAAATAAATAAATTTGGTGCTCAACCTTTGCCCCATGTTTCAAAATGGTCCCTATCTTTTAAAATGTTTCAATACACATACACAATTGATTCATACTATCTGTCACAGCCCTAGTTGACTAGAAAGAGAGAGAGAAGATGATTCCATACCCACACACACACCCCTAGTTGATTACTTACATACACATAAATACAAAAAGGCTAGTAAGGCACAAAGACACCTCACCCACACACACACACACATGCACATTGAGTACACAACCAAAAATTAGTTCCACAAAACGTTAATTTCATAATTCAGAGGGTTCATTGTTTAACAAAAATTAGAAGAATCACACACCCCACCAAACCAGAAAGTTCACTCACTCTCCCTCAACAGCTCACTTGAGTGAACCTTCTTGCTCAACACTTCGCTCAAGAGAAATAGGTTTGCACAAGAAAACCTCCACATCAAATAAATTACTAGGGTAAAATGATTTCCATTTGCCACGTCATCCTTTTCCATCCAACAGTGGATGGTGTGTGTGTGTGTGTGTGTGTAACCATAAGGACTAAAATGAAACATTTTAAAGGACTTTTTGAAATATGGGGCAAAGGTTAAGGACCAAATGTGGAATTTAACCTAGAGAGTTATTAAAAAAAAAAATTTAATTTTTTTTTTTAATTTTAAAAAAAAAAGGGGGGGGAAATTCACAACAACAAAAAAACACCAAAATTTGCCTCTTGTGACAATTTAAATCCTGACTTGATTTTGCCATTTTAAGCCTGATATTTTATAAACTATGACAATCCGAACACTCTCTCCATACTAACAAAGAACCTATTCTTGGCAGTCATTACTTCAATTCCTCTCTCAAATATCATTCACTTTTTCTTATTTATGTCTGAAATTTCTCTTTTTACTGGTATTGTCCCCTCTCTCTATCGTGTTTCACGCTCTCTCCCTCCCTTAGTGTTTCTCTCTCTAATGTCAAGAAGAAGAAAACCAGTAACAGAAAAATAGTGTCACTTGGGTATAATAGGCACCAATCAAAATTTTCCTCCCACCAAGTAGGTAGTTTCACTAATGGTTTTTAAAAGACATGGACAAAGATAGTTCTCATGGTATATAAAGCCTACAATTTAATATGGAAAAATCTAAAAAGTAGGGTTTAATTTGTCAAAGGGGGGAGAACTCAAGGGTTTTTTTTTTTTCTTTGAGGGGGGAAGGGACAGAAGCCAACTTAATGCAAATGAAAGTGATCTACATCAAGTACACGATATTCAAGTTGAATTCTAGGAGGGCAGGAAATGAAAATAAATTACACCCAAAACATGGTAATTTGTATGTCCAAATCAAATTCTTTTTTTAGCAATGTGTTATTACAGAGAATGCTCAGTTGCCAGACATGAAAGCCCATAGCACCTTGAATGTAACAGAAGCAGAATGGACACATTCGAAAATGAAGATGATAGGAGGACCTAAAATGTTTCCATGATTATGGCACCTCAAAGTTGAAAGCAACGCAATGGAGCTTGGTTGTCAATATCAACCTCATTCTGAGTCTAAACAGAAGGAATTTTGATCAATGGTACTACATAAATGAAATTGGAACTGGACTAAGTTCAAAAAATTTATATGTAATGTTGCAACAAATTAACATCTAAATATAGCCAAGGCATCAACTTTCAAGTAAGCATAAGCAAGATATGGATCTGCACTATCCAAATGAACTTCAAACTGAAGGTGTGAATGAGTGATTGTTGAACAACACATTAATATGGACTAAGTGCAGCTTAATGGATTGAGAATGAACTCCTTTAACCTCCTTCGAGCTAAGCCAGGTCTTCATTGGCTTCTATGCAATTTGAAAATAGTACTAGGCCAGAACCAACAGGAAAAACTGCTGATTCTCTCTACCAGTTGGGCTTGTCACTTAAAAACCAATATTTAGTATTTATCAATCATTTACTGGTAAAAAAATGCATACATCAACACTGAAAGTCCAAAACCGACATTGCCTCCTCAACTTACTCTCCAATAGAAATTTTCTACAAGACCAATAGCTTTGATATACAGCTGCCAGTGCTTAAAATTTGACAAAGAAATTTGCAACATGGATTCCATTTACTGATTTTATAATTCCAACAGAAATTAATAATATGGTGAAACACGGGACATGTTTATTCTTGGCGATGCCAAAGGTGTTTCAAGAATTGGTACAAGTGCCATGTGCCAACATTCTTATCCTCCAACACTTTAAAACTTGAGGCCGAGTTTTCTCAAACTAGAGGAGAATGATGCGGGAAGCACAAAACATTATTATTTTAATTTTGTTTTATTTAATTTTAGAAGCCAATTGGATTTGGTCAATTGGATTTCATTTTAAGTCTTATTAGTTAATTAAGTTGTTAGTAGATTATTTAATATCCTAGAGTAAAGTTTATTTTTGTAATTCAATAATTAGGATATCCTAATTGAATCAAAATTAGGATTTTCCTATATCAGTTAGAGCTAAGGTTTACTCATAGTAATCTACAAAAGCATGCTATTCTATTCCAATGGAGACAAGTATGATTGATTAATAAATATTTGTTGGAATTTTCCCCATAATCTGGTGCTAACTCTAGAAAACCCAGGTGCTAACTCCTAATTTTTAATTTTTTCTTCAATTTTAATGTTGCATCAAGTTTTGGTTTGTCCTATATCAAAATTACCATTGGGGATATTTTATACTAGAAAGTACACATAACATAGCTTAAATTCTGAATAAATCCTATGGTATCAACTTACATGACAAGCAAGATACCATTTTTACACACTACCATGCACATTATTGAATCTTTCAGAATCTCATGCAATCAGCAATTGACTATCAAGTGGATAAAGAACAAAATGATGGGATTAGAATTAATAAGAATTTTAATTTAATCAATTTAGATCTCCATTGTTTGGATAACTATATGTAGAATTAAAAAACTAGAGTATTATAGTAATTACAATGCTGATAATAATGGTAGTGGTAACAGCTTCATTAAAAAATGCAGTGGTATGGTGTTGTGGTAGAAGTGTTGGGGCGATGGTAATGGTGTGGTGATGGTAGCAGCGGTGGTAACTGGTTATCAGGTTATGGCAAGTTGTGGTAATGATGATGGCAGTGACAACAACAGTTATGGAAATATGAAGAGTAATAGTTGAATCGTATGAAAATGGTAGCGCTGGTAGAATTAGTAATTGACAACTTTATCCATGGAATTTGAGCTTGGGATTTGGATGCTAAGAAATTCCAAGTTCAAAATTCCATATGATTTTCGAAACAACTTTCTTGTTAATCCAAACAAGGAAAGTAAACATTAGAATTCTCAGATAAAATTTTTGAGTAAATTCTCACCTCTGACACCTCAAAAACCCTTACCTAAACAAAACATAAAAGATATGGACAGATCTTTTGCCTTCTATCACCAAGTAATATCTGCAGTTATATACCATTCCTTGACTAGAAAGAATCCCTTTGGACTCCTTTTAATCTTGATACAATCAGTGATTGAGTGTAAGTCATCACGTTAGTGAAAGAACTTTTGAAAAAGGTCATTCATTCTCCTTCAGATAGATAACAAAGTTTCTACCTCAAAACTCTTTATCTAGTTCTATTATTTAATCTCCCAAGTATTTTCATTTGAATGTCAGATTTTCTCTTCTTCTCTAAGATTTTTTATTTGGCTAACATTTTAGGAAGAATCTTGAGCCAGCTGAAAGCCATACATGAAAGCTCACCCTCAACAAGGACTATATGGGGAGAGGGGGGGGGGGGGGGGGATAAGAAAGAGAAATAATTTTTTTTGGATAGGTAATAAGAGTAATATTATTGATAAAAGAGAGAGAGAAAAGAATACAAGGTGTTCATGATGATGAACACACCAAAAAAAAAAAAAAAAAAGAAGAAGAAAAGTAATTAGGATACTATTCTAAGAGAAAGCAGAAACTCTATAGCAGAACAATATGAGAAACCCCAACACCCAGACCAATCAAAAAGAGTTCGTTGGCACAAATCTTTTAACTGGCCCAACAATTTCTTAGTACCCTCAAACGAGCGACGATTCCATTCCCATCCAAACGATCCACATCAAACAACCTGGAACTAAATTCCAAATATATAAATTATGTATCCCAAGAAAATGTCTCCAACAAAATAACAAAATCTTCACCAAGCCTGGCATAACCCATTGAATCCCCAAAACCTGAAGAATATGCACCCATAAAGAATGAGCTACAGGGCAATGAAGAAGGAGATGATCCATAGATTCCCCATCACAACAACACATATAACACCAATTTGCCAACGAACAACCGCTAATCATGAGATTATCCAAAGTAAAAATCTGGCAATGAGCTGCTATCCACAAAAAGAACACCACCCTTTTAGGAACCTTTACATTCCAAACACCTTTCCAAGGGAAGGTAGAGTTGGGAAAATCCCGAATCAAATTGTAAAAGGACCGGGTATCAAACTTACCATTGCCATTAAGGCACCAAAGCAGACTGTCTATAACCCGCACCCCTAGGAATCCGAGCTTGGGTAAATTCAAGGAAAGAGAAAACTGCTTCTAGTTCCCAATCATGAAAATCTCTATAAAATCTCAAGTTCCAAACTCTATCATCTCCAACCTCTGGATGACCCAAAAGCACGCGTGGGTCTACCATTTATATCAGGAATTTTAACTGTAGCATCTCCATGAATCACATTTTGTCCCAAAACAACTCAATACCTCCTGGCTTTTCAAAATTCCTTAACTTCCACTAATTACCATAATGAAGCACGTTTTTCCCATTCCGACCACCACCAGCTGATGGATCAAAACCACCAGCATTAGCAAAAGTCACCCCTTGTAACAGCAGTGGTTTTTCACCAGATAAGAACCGGCATAATTCTTTCCAAAACAAGGACCACCCAGAATGGTTAGAGCTTGCTGGTATCATAACACAACCTCGACGAGCTCCACCATGATAAAGAACTATTTCCACAAAGAGACCAGCCTTATTCGATCTACCACAAAATTCCAACAACTTGTTGTTTTCTCTGGGTCACTTACAAAGGATATCCTTCCCTAGGACCCAATCACGAATATCAGCAAAGCAAGAAAGAATCTAATCCATGCCTTTACGCCCTACCCAAATGGAACTTTTTACATTCCTGCGACTCTCATGGATAGCATATAAATCAGACCGCCCACCATCAAACAAAGAAAAAAAAAAAAGCGAGAGATTTTGCATCAATACGAAAAGAACCTTTATTGCTCCCTTGACTAGCAGAAAAAATTTAGGCAAGGTATTGTGTGGGGATAATTTGATGAAAAATGGTGTGGGTAAAGGGTTAGCAGAAAGGGGTGTAGGTTTAGGCACTGAAGGAAGGTTAGGCACAGAAGGTGGTTTGTAAAGGAATTTTAGGAAAAGACTGAAATAGAGGAGGTGAGGGTGAGGTAGTCGATATTGAAGTGGGGGGACAAAAATGGGGGTATGGGAGAAAGCCAAAAGGTGGTGGAAACTGTGGTGGGAACAAGAAAGGGAAAGGAGAAAGTGTAGGAACATGTGAGGATGGTAGAAAGGGAAAGAAAGATGGAAGTGGCAGCGGCTGGGGGTGAGGGTGAGGGTGGGTTGAGGGAGGCAGCGCAGTGCTCATTGGCTTATTTTCTACCTAGAAAAGGTGAAATTATGTATAATGAAATCTGATCCGCATTTTTCCATGCTATAGGTTGCTTCTAGTCAATCTTTCATTTGTAAAGCTGCTTCAGGACAGTACTAACCATTAAAACTCAAGGTTTCATACACATTTAATTAACTGTCAGTGGAAAGATATCTTGGACAATCAAAACACACACAATACCTTGTCACATCATATAACGAGTCACCCACATTGCTTCCATGTCATCCTACATGGCCACGGACTCACTGATCTTCTGCTCATGGTGGAAGGTTGTTATTAGAATAACCAACACATGATCCACAGTTCAAGAATCTTGGGTAATTCATGGAACCTTAGAGCCAACTTAGACAACAGAGAAAAAGAAAATAGTCTACTTTTGATAGAAAGAGAGCTTTTGCAGAGAATAGAAATGGGCTCTGTACTGTAGGTTACTGATGGTTAAAGCTGTCCCCTTTCAATGCCAAATAAGATGTGTATACTAGAGGGACAGTTTCTCTCATCTTGTTAGTGGGTCGGGCACACTAATGGGTGCCCTAGTTGAGCTGGAAACTACCAAAAGTTAACGCTTAATATTTTTTAAAATGGAGTACTTTCTTTTGACAACTATCCCATCTTAGATGCAACATTTCAAAAGCTTCCAATGCTTGACCTTCTACATTTAGGAAAATACCCCACCCAAGGATCCTTTTGTGACCTTCCACCGCATGGAAAATGTAGGGATTTCAAGAAAGGAATGCGTATAGATTTTAGAAAGAATTCCCATTTAATCATACTGAAGTAATTTCCAGGAAAAAAAAAAAGATACGTGCATTCCACAGCACAAAGTTTTGTAATCTGCAAAGAGAGACTTCTAGTATGTATTTTTCAGGCTGCAAGTGTTCTTGAGTTTAATCATGTTCCTTTTGTATATACTATAACTAAGTGCTTCAGAATCATAAGCCTTTTAAGCTAATGAATAAATTTCTATGTAGCTTATATTATAAATATTATAGTTACTAGCAAAAGGAAACTCCACCCCAATTGAATCAGTAATCAGAAAGATGACTCTACCTCCTATGTGAGATTTAGCTTGATTCCAACCTTTATAATTGCTCAATACATCATGTATTCATGGAAAGAATAGTGTTACTGATCCACTTAGAATTTTCCACACTCCAGATTGTGTTTGTGTGTTCTTGCAAAAGTATAAACACAAGAAGTGGACTGGCAAAAGATAAATACTGAGGGTTAACTTGCTGCTCAATCAAAATTTTCGTAAAGCTTTGAATAATTTTCAGGAGACTTACATAGACGAAAAAAAATTTACGAATCCATTTGGAACTATCCAAATCATTTGAGTCACCAAGTTTCTGTATTCATGTATCAGTCTTACAGTAGTTATTCTTGCTATTAACTATTGGCATGGCACATTTCTTTCAAGCTTATGCACAAAAGCTAGAAATGAAGAATAAAAAATTGTAGAGAACAAAATGAAAATGAAAGAAAGCATTTATGACAAACCTCAAATTTTGATTACGACTTTTGGTAGCCAATTGGTGCCCTAATTCACTCCTCAACTCTGAAATGGAGTCTGCATCAACAGCCTACAAATTGGTGGGCAAGATTAGTAATTCATATTCAATTTCTCCAATTTTTTTTTTTTTTTTTAATAAGGAAACATAGAAAATAAATTTAATATGAGTGAGCATAACAGAAAGTAAGAGAGAGAAAATTAATTTGCATACAAGGCAATGTCCAAAACGTCCAGCAGCAAGGGCAATTTGATAAGAGTGGTTGAGAGCATCATCTATTAATGTCTGCTTGTGTGATAAGCTCAACATGCCTTGAGTAATCACAGACTCCACATCCAAGCCAAGTAACTGCCAAAGATTCATTTTTTATTTAAAGAAGAAATTGATGAGGTATAGAATAGTTGTAGTAGTAGGAGTAGGAGGGTTACCTGTTGAAACAAGGTGGGGTTTAAGCGAACATCATATTCGATACTCAAATCTTTCAAACCACTGTTAAAAGCTTTGCTATTGAGAAGCCTCCACCTCCAAAGATCTCCATCTTCAATGTAATCGAACAGTGGCCTAACACGCTCATATACACCCAAATGACCATCATCATGTTTATTATTATTATTAATAAGCTTATCCTTAAAATAATCAAAAGCAATGGTGGCCCCACTCCTCTCCATGTCTATCACCTTACTCACATTGTCAGGAGGAAGAAGCGAAGTTTCGGACAGCGCAGTTTTGTGATGGTCCAAGATGACTACTCTGTCAACTATGGGAGAGAGTTGTTGGACAAATCTGGAGGGACCCACGAAATCAAGGAGGTAGAGATCACCGATTTCATATTCATGGAGAGGAAGGTTTTGAGGTTTGATGGGATTGTAGACAGTGTTGGGAAAGAAGAGAGCAGGGAGCGATGTGGCGGAGAAGTAAAGGTGAGCCGCCAATGCAGCGAAAGCGCCGTCTGGACAAGGATAGTGATACAGTATTGCTGATACCTTTACCTTTTTCTTCATCTTCCTATTCCCATTCATACTACCAACACCCACTCCATT
>JARYZH020002329.1:0-16629 GCA_030021035.2 Notholithocarpus densiflorus | reverse complement strand
ACAAAAAGTGTTATATAAAAGCTGAAGCATTAATACCAAGTTTAATGAAATGAAACTGTATGTGCCCTACCTTTCAACTAGAGACTAGCGGTCTAGTATTCATTTTATTTATAATAAAAAGGTAGCAAAAACAGTTTAAATTTCAGGTTTGGACTATATTAATTGACAGTTTAAATTTCAGGTTTGGACATAATGACGAGTTTTAACTTTTTAAAATTTTTACATTATGGGTTATACAACTTATATATACTCATAGCCTTATTAATTATAATGTGCTTTAGAGTTGAGACACCTATGTTAAGACATTAATTTGGATTAGACATGACTGAGAGAGAGAGAGAGAGAGAGAGTTCTTTAACGGTGCCTAGTGCCAATTGGTTTTAATAATTATAACATCTCACTAAACCCATGACCAAAATAAAGACCCTCTGATGGACTAGCATTCCTGACAGAAATAAAGACCAACAAGTGTTAGAAACCGAGCCCCTAGAGGCACCCTCAGTTTGTGGTCATTTTAAATTTGCCCCTTTTAACATTTTTATGTCCCTAATGTAATATAAGATTTTCATTTGATCTGTTTATTAGAAATTGAAAAGGATTTCTTAAACCATATAAATAAATAAATATATAAGAAAAAAACAACATCAATAAATAACTAGATATTTTATTAGCACAAAAAAAAAAACTAGATGTTTTAGTAAACAATTAGAGGACATAGAGAATAAAAGAAGTGTTCATGTACTTACCGTTGCTTCTGTGGAAGGTACTTTTCCAAATCAACAACCAGCTGATTGATACCAACAGAAGAACCTCAAAAACTACTGAACCTGATATGATCACCACGGTTCGTTGGTCCTTGTTCTTCGATTCTATAAGCATCCACAAACCAAAATTATAAAACAATAATAATAATAATAACAATAATAATAATAATAATAATAGCATTAAATAATTAATTAATATATTTTTATTGGGCTAGACTACTTGTCCAGACGTATATTTAATTGACATCTAAATTTATAATTAAAAAAAATCCCACTTAACTGTACTGTTTTATGCCTCAAAATATATTGAATTGAACTTGTCCCTGAGACTTGAGAGTTGAGACTTTGAAGTTTGAACACCAATTGCATGTTGCTCATTTCACATATAGATGAGAGAGATAGAGAGGGAAGAGGCAAAAAAAACTATATAAAAATGTTAAACAAAAAAGTGATCCAACATAAACAACTAAGAGCTACACTGCCATCTCCTGAGTTTGATGGTTTGGTGGATAAGTGTTTTGGTCTAATCTTGATATCTTGTTGTTGAAAACTTGTTAGAGACAATTATTATTAACAAGAATTTAAACTTTAAAGGTTCTCCACGATGCTCCCCACCCCACTTTTATTTTCTTAAAGAGAAAAGGTTCACATATATCATATGTACTGTATGTGGGACCTCCACAATGTGAGTGTGATAGTGAATGGTCTTGCCAGAGTAACAGTGTAGAACAAGGCAATTGATTCTTCAATTTTTCATTTTATTTAATTAAACGCAAGCTAGACCAGGTTGAGATTTAATTGGTTTGGTCGAAGTAAACCTGGAGTGGGAATATGGATTACATTTTAGTACTAGGAGGCTACTGGCTAATAAGGGCTAAGGAATGGCATCATTAATATTGCAGTGATATTGTACTAATAATTGCTATTTGATGAAACCTATATCACTACGTTTTAATACTAATTAGTTGCTGACAAATACTATTAGATTTTCTTTTGTGTGAATTATGATAAGAAAGACATAATTGTTAATCTATGCTAAAGCGAGACACAGGAACAAAGTCATCCCCACAAAATCAAAAGGTTAGTGGTAGAATGAAGGGCATTCTGCCAATTTCAATGGCAAAAAGTACAACAGCCATGCTTATAGGGTACTGATATGTCAAACAGTTTCTAGGACTCAAAAACACAAATTTCAATGACCAAATTAGAAACTAACAAAAACAAAGGACTTACTTTCAATCACAGGATTTGAAAATAGCAAAAAATCTTCTTCTAGTCCAATCACAAAATATCTTTTATGTTCTACAGTAGTCAAGAACAAGATCCTTCCAAAGTTGTACCTGCTTCTAACGGGTGTCCCTTACAGGCTGCAAGCTGACAAACATACACCAAGGTATGTTATAGAATGAATCACAATTTCCAAATAAAAAATAAGATTCAATAACACAATGTTGAAAAGATGTCACAAAATAATTAGTAAATATAGAAAGAGAGAGAAGAAGATTACATGAAGTATGGAGGGTAATTGAAGAAGTAAGGTAGATTAAAATCATCCAATTTCTGCATATCTCAATTATAATAATAATGATAATAATTGCAAAATGAAGAACAAAACTGAAATTTCAGAAGCAGTCATCAACTCAAGTGGCTAATCAGCAAGCAACTGTACTAACAACAGTAGATTCTGTGTTTCTGTATTCAAACAAGGCCTTACCAGGAACAAAATTTGAGTACATTTGCATGATCTAGAGAGTGGAGAACCCTAACCTGCACGCAAATGCACCGCAAAAGAACAAGGCAATTAAAAAAAAAAAACTCATATCATATAAACACAAACACAACACTCTGCATATCTAAAAAATGCAAAACTGGTTGTGTTTAAATGAGCTTATTTTCAACAGTTTCTTCTGTTTATTGTGTAAAAATTTAAGTCGTACATTCTCTTATGATGTGAAAATATACTCATTGAAACCAAACTTAGACCATTATTGAACTAGTTATACCACAAAAGTACTTCCTAAAAAAAAACCAGCAGCTCATTCAACATACTTGTTTGGCATCAAAGTAAAACTAATACTATATGTGATTCAAAGAAATCCACAATTAGTAACAGACACTATTTGTGATTCAAACTAATTTAAAAAAATCCAGATTTGTGATTCAACTAGTTTGAAATTTAAAACAGTGCTTGCAATTTTACACAAATTTGAATCAAAGTAACCACAAAGGAAAACACAAATCGGTTCAGGAAAAATAAAATAAAGACTATAGCTTACTTCTTGAAGAACCTTGTTCTTCTGCAATTTATCGACACTCTTGATCGTGAAGTACTCGATTGTCTTCTTCTTCCTGCCTTTATACACAGTCTACGAATCCAAAATTGGAAACAAACAAACCAAAAAAAAAAAAAATTAACCATTTTTAGAAATTTGAAAATGGAGAACAGAGATGAAGAAGAGTGCTCCACAATTAGTACATGACGATTGCTACAATTTTCATGAGTCTTGTGACTTGTTTAAAAAATACACACGGATGGGTTTATGAGTCATCACGAAATGGGTTGAAGGAGATTCCTCCAAACTGATTTGGAGGAATCTCCTTCAACCTGATATATCATAGGAAATGAGAATATCTCAGAAATATTGCTAATACACTCTATAGCTATGCACACCAATTGCTTTATTTTCCGTTGGCCAAAACATTAATGCATGAGATTGAGAGTGCAAAAATAACTAAGCAGCAAAGCACCAACAATCAAAAAACTTCCATATTATCAATTCAAAAATCAGAAAACAAGAAAACACAAAAGAGGATTGACTTATTAAGTCCATACGTAATGATTACAAGCTAAACAAAACTATAATTCAAAGTCCTCATATTAAAAACACAGCATTAAATCACAATCTAAAAACACAAACTTTTTTTAGTTCCTCTTCTTTTTTGGCCACATTTCTTCACATCAATCAAACACAACACAGATCTATGGCTCTCTGTTTGATCGCCAAGAAAAAAATAGAACCAAGCAATTGAAAATTTCATATAAACTAATACCGATTTCTTGCGCTAAATTTCACACATGAAAAAGAAAGTTAACCAAAAAACAAAAACGTAAAATTTCCTACATTTTCTCATCAAACAAACAGATCAAACAGAGAGAGAGAGAGAGAGATTACGTTTTCCACCGCAGAGAGAGAGAGAAGTGAAACTAGGTTCACCGGAGTTCCCGTCGCACCAACCACCAGTATGCTCGTTGGCCTCACCGGGGTCCCCGGAGCTAGGTTCACTACATCACAACAATAACAAAGTTTCAAAAATACCCAAAGCCCAGAACCCTAATCAGCAAAAAGTTCCAAAATTTGAATCAAACTACTACATCACAAGCTTCCCGAAGCCGATCCGTACAAACCACCACCACCACCCAGTTACACAACACAACAATAACAAGCAGAACAACAAAGCTCGCAGATCCGAGTATAATCAGAGCCCGGAAAAGGGTAAAAAAAAATCAGAGAGATGTTAATAAAGGGGATTTACAAGGAACAACCTTAAAATTTAGCAACCCAGATGAAAAAAAATACAATAAAGTTACCTTCTTGGGATTAATCTCAGCTTGCTTCTTCTGAACATGGTAGTACAACTGTGCTGCGAGCTTTTCACAGACCTGGCATTTGGAGATTTGGGTGGAAAGGAAATCGGAGAGGGTGGAAGTGAGGGAAGGAGGGGAAAAGGCGATTTCGAAGTGGGGAGTGTGTTAGGTCAGAGCACGGCGGCGTCGAGCTGCGTGGCATAGAGCACAGCGGCAAGATTAGGGATCGAGAGCTAGGTTGAGAGTGAGCTGAGATTTTTGTGAATTTAGGGTTTTTTTCAATTGAGGGTTTTTTTTATTTTTATATCAAACCTGCCGCATTTGATAAGCGCAGCTCCAAACATGTTTAGACATGTTTAAGGGTCCGCTTGGATACAACTTATTTTTACTGAAATTGAAACTGAAAACTGAAAATTGAAAACACTGTAGCAAAATAATTTTTTAATGTGTAAAAAGTTACTGTTTATTCTATTTTTTACTGTTTATAAGCCTAAAATCACTGTTCATGGACAGTGAACAGTACCAGAAGCGTGTCCAAGGAAAAAAAAAAAAAAAAAAAAACTGAAAACGTGAAAACGCAGACTCAGACGAGGATCCAAACTGCCTCTAAGCCGCATTTATTAAACGCAGCTTTGGATATATTAAAAGAAAAAAAAAATCCCCGGATGGGTCTATAGCTGCGTTTTTAAAAAACACGGCTTAAGCCGGATCCAGATAAATGCAGCCTGTCCCTCACAAAATGCAGCTTCAGAGCTGGTCTATAGCCACGTTTTTAAAAACGCAGCTCAAACAGCACTTTTGAAAAACGCAGCTCCAAAACGCAGCTCAAAAGCGCATTTTTTTATAGTGAAAGAAGGAGAGGGAAAATAAAAAAAGAAAGAAAGTGAAAAAGAAAAAGAAAGAGATAGAGATTAGATATGGCGTGTGTGTTAAAGTTGGTGGGGGCCATGGTAGTTGTGAATAATAATAAAAATGTGAGAATAATATTATTTAAATAAAAGAAGGTGTAGAATAGACAAATTGATGTGAGTGTTTTATAAAAATGAGTGTGTAAAATAAAAAAAAGTAGATTTTTTTGTGCAAAATAGAAGGAAAATTTGCAACCACTTGTGTAAATGCTCTTAATATCTTGAAAAACATGACCCAACCTAGACGTATCCATACTGTGAGAACTGACAGCTCGCATGACAGTCACGTTATCTCCTTCGATCATCAAATCTGAGAAGCCCGCATCAATGGCAAACTCAATCGCTTTACAGCATGCTAGTGCTTCAGCTTCATTGCTATCCCATACCGGAGGACCTTTACCGAACAAGGCTGCCATGGCTTCTCCTCGCTCATTCCGAATAATCGTACCAAATCCTGAACAGTCCAAATCAGAGAAAATAGCTGCATCAAAATTCAGCTTATAGTGATCAACTGGAGGGGGCTGCCACTGACTCTCACTCTGCTATCTACTCGGTAATGATAGCTGGTCTTGTGCTTGGTGGTACTCCAGTAGATAATCCTCTGCTCGTTTGCACAGTTGCCCAGGATCTTTTATTTTTCCCCCATGTAATACAGCATTCCTCTGGTTCCAAATAACCCATGCCAGGGTCAAAAACAATTCAAACTCTTTTCTGGACAGCCGGTTTAGCAACTCCGCAAAGAGTTGTAACACATCACCATGGCCTTGGGTGCATTTCTGCAGTCTCACCAAACTACCAGACCAGACATCTTGAGCCATTGGGCATTCCCATAAAACATGGATTCCGGTCTCCAGAGTTGTCTTGCAAAATTCACAATGCGCATCCTCAAGAATTTTCCTTCGAGCCAAGTTTACTCTTGTGGGCAAAATATTGTGACAAGCCCTCCACCCAAAAACTTTTATCTTATTCGGCACCTTCAACCTCCACAGCTTCAGCCACACTTCAGTACCACTGCACCTTGAGGAACATTCAGCCCAATTTTTTGTCTTTAATATTTGTCTTGCCAAATGGTACCCTGACCTTACCGAGTACCGTCCATCCTTGGTATGAGTCCACAATATTGAGTCCGAAACATGTCTATGGCTCAGAGGAATCTGGCATATCGCTTCAGTGTCATCCCTATGAAACTTTTACCAAACGAGCTCCCTATCCCACCTCCTGGAAGTTTGATCTATGAGATCCGATACTCTCCATTCCTATTCCTGTTCTTCTGGTGGGTGAAGAACCATATTGGTTGGATATTTTATGATCCATTTGTCCTGCATGACTCTAATTGATGACTCGTCCCCAACTTTCCAACAGCACCCTTGTTTTAAAATAGGTATAGCAGCCATTAAGCTCTTCCACACAAACGAACTATTAGGTGAATCACTAGCATCCCAAAAATTACACCGAGGGAAGTAACGAGATTTGAAACACTGATATAAAAGAGAGAGTCATGGCTTTGCAACAATCTCCACCCTTGCTTGGCCAACATTGCCAAGTTGAAAGCCCTTAGGTCCCGAAAGCCCATCCCACCATCCTTTTTAGCCTGAGGTAGCGTTTCCCAACTCTTCCAATGTATCTTCCTTTCATTCTCCACTTGCCCCCACCAAAATCTTGCACACATCGCATTGAGCTCATCACACAGCTTTTCCGATAGTAGTAACACCCCCATTGTGTAGGTAGGAATAGATTGAGCCACCGCCTTGATTAGCACTTCTTTACCTGCTCTAGAAAGTAATTTTCCTTTCCAACCTTGTAGTTTTTTCCTGACACTATCCTTGATAAAAGCCAAAGTCTGGTATTTTGCCCGGCCTATTAATGTAGGCAACCCCAAGTATGAATCAAAGCACTCCACCTCCTTCACTCCTAAGGCAGCCTTTGTCCATTCCTTTTGTGTTCCCGGTGTGTTACTACTAAACAAAACCGATGATTTCTCCAAATTAATACATTGGCCCGATGCTTGTGCATATATTTGTAGGATCCCATTAACTTCCGTTTGGGTTGCCTGGCAGAAAAGCAAAGAATCATCAGCAAATAGCAAGTGGGATATTCTTGGTGCTCGCCTACAAATGGATACTCCATGAATGCGCCCCTCCACTTCTGCTTTAGCCAGCAAAGAAGTAAAACCTTCTGCACATAGGAGAAACAAATAAGGCGAAAGAGGGTCTCCTTGACGGAGCCCTCTAGATGGAATAATATGTCCAAAGGGTTTACCATTAATAATAACCAAAAAAGTGGGAGTTGTCACACATGTCATCACCCAATTTACCCAATTATCTGGGAAACCCAGTTTTACCATAATACTCCTCAAAAATACCCATTCCACCCGGTCATAAGCTTTACTTATGTCTAATTTCAGAGCTAGTGATCCTGTTTTACCCTTCCTCCTCCCCCGCATGGTATGTAGAGTTTCACATGCCACCAACACATTATCAGTGATAAGACGACCTGAAACAAAAGCAGTTTAAGTGGGAGAGATAATCTGGGGAAGCACCTGCTTTAATCTATTAGCCAACACCTTTGAGATGATTTTATAAATCACATTGCATAAGCTAATAGGTCAAAAATCCGACATTTTTTCAGGGGTCTTTACTTTAGGAATCAGCACAATATTGGTATAATTTATTTCAGGCACCATAATACCAGAATTAAAAAAATCCAACACAGCAG
Organism: Notholithocarpus densiflorus; assembly: GCA_030021035.2. Classification (NCBI taxonomy): domain Eukaryota; kingdom Viridiplantae; phylum Streptophyta; class Magnoliopsida; order Fagales; family Fagaceae; genus Notholithocarpus; species Notholithocarpus densiflorus. Next base: position 8,656 of record JARYZH020002329.1, on the reverse strand, counting down.
AAATTACATTATCACCAGCAATATTCCAAAATTTTTGGAAGAAAAAAGCATTCATACCATCGGGTCCAGGAGCCTTTGTGGGTCCCATTTGAAACAAGGCTGCCTTTATCTCATCTGCAGTGACTTCATTGGTTAATATTTGCCGCATATCATCTGTTACCTTGTGAGGGACTGCATTTAGGCATTCTCCAATCTAGTCACACACCCCTGTACTGAAAATATTCACAAAGTAGTTGGTCGCCACATCAACTATGTCCTCCTGGTCCTCCACCCAATTATTTCCTGAGTCTCTAATTCCTTATATAAAATTTCTCCGCCTCTGTTGCGAAGCCTTGGAGTGGAAAAACTTAGTATTCTTGTCACCGTGCTTCAACCAAGGAATCCGGGATCATTGGTGCCAATAGATCTCTTGCTGTCTTAACAGATTATCCAGGTGCAAGCTAACTTCCAAGAATTCGACTCTGTTTCCATTGTGCATTCAGCAGTGTTTCATACCTCAACCCGCTTCTGAAGTCGCTTAATCTCCTCTGAATCAAGATGCGTTTTGGATGCACCCCAAGACCGCAACTCAGCCCCACATGTTTTAATCTTCCTCTTTGTTATTGCTAGTGTAGACCGTCCATCAGAGTTTTTTTCCCAGGCTTCCTTAACAACTGCTTCACAGTCATTCCAGAGCAGCCATGATTCCTCAAACTTAAAACCATTGTTCCTCCTATCTCGAAGCTTCTTGTCAGTTCGTGTTTGGAGGATGATTGGCACATGATCCGATGCATGAGATGAGAGATGGGTCACAGTTGTCAACAGGAATTTTCCTCTCCAATCTTCAGTCGCTACCGCTCGGTCCAGTCTTTCTTTCGTGTTTGCTTCACTAGGCTGTTTGTTATTCCATGTAAATGGATATCCTTGATACCCTAGGTCTGCAAGGTTATTCAATTCTAATGCCTCTCTAAAGTCATCCATAAGTCTAGCTTGAGCTGGCCGACGGCTTAGTTTTTCCGATGAACTAAGAATAGCGTTAAAATCGCCGATACATAACCAAGGCCCTTCTACAAAAGACCGGAGATGTTTTAGTAATGCCCAGGATTTTGCTCGACTGTTAGCCTCTGGCCACCCATAGAAACACGTTAAAAACCATGCAAAGCCGTCTTCCTCGACTACTCTGGCCAAAAATGGTGCACCGTGTAGTTGGCAAGATCCAGCTTCACATCCTCCTTCCAAATTAGAGCTAGCCCACCCCCTGTGTCTGGTTCTTTCACTGTCAGTCTGTTTAAATATGGTAAGTCACCACACCACTCTTTAAAACCTTCCCTATCCAATCTCGTCTCCATCGGGAAACATACTTTAGGAGCTTGATCCCTCACAAGTTTGCGAAGACTTTGAACTGTCCAAGGGTTCCCAAGCCCTTGGCAGTTCCAACTCAAAAGCCTCATTGCTTCCAGCAAGGGTGGGTCTCCACCCTCGCCGATCTCTCAGAAAAGTTTGTTTGTTGTTCATCCACCTTCTGCTGTTTGTTGCGTGTTGCTGCCAGGGGCTCATAATCATCTCTATCCAACTGTGACGTAGCCCTCTTTTTACCCAGTTGTGCATGGGTTTTATCTCCCTCATTTATTTTGGGCTCATCCCCCATGCAAGGAATACGAGTCCATTTTGGTTTGGGCTTAATAACAGGCCTATCAGTATAGAACGTCACCCCTAAAGCAGAATCCACGTGCTCTGAGCCCGCGCTTAAATTCAAATCCTGACCTTCAAAATTAATCCCCACGTAATCCGTTACCATCCCATCCGTATTAACTTCCTTATCACCGAGAATCACAGGGCTATTTGGCTGAAAATCCGGGGAAATCCCAGGATTATCGTTGTTTCCTTCTTCACATAAACTCCCCTCTCTAGGGTTTCTCATATGACTCTCCTCCGCCGTCTTTCCCTTCTTAGAGTCCGACCGTTTTCTGGCTACCCCCCCGAAACGATCATGGTCCTTGGGATTGGCCTCCAATGTACCTGAGTTGCTTCTTTTAGGTGGTGACCTAGGCCGTCCACCTACTACTTTGAACCAATCACCCTACTGAACCCACACTGTATCCCCCTTCCTCGCTACTGTGAAATACCCAACACAATTTCTAAGATCATGACCAAGGATGCCATAGTAGTGGCAAAACATTGGTAACCTCTCATACTTAAAGGTAACCCACACTCGCTCACCTTCTGACCCAGCTAGGTATCCTCCTCTGTGTAAAGGTTTCGATATTGGTAGAGCTACCCAAACACACATAAAGTATTTTTGGTCATCCTGATTACACTGTTGTTTAACCTCCTCCACCTCCCCTAATCTACTCCCAACCACCCTCGCCATAGTTGGGGAAAACATGTCGAAGGGCGCCCCCCATATTTGAACCCAAAGAGATGCAGACTCTAGCTTGACATTACTTGAAGTCATGACCTTTTGCCATCTCTTCAACATTAATAGTTGGTTGTCAAAGGTCCACGATCCTCCCTTAAGAATTCGTTCTAGGTCAAACTCTGTTTGGAATTTGAATTGAAATAGATTGGCTCCAACCTCCACAATCTGTAACCCATCATCTATTCCCCAAGCTTTTCGAATAGTATTCTTTGCCACCCTTTTGTTGAACAGTTTACAAGTGAGAAATTTTCCAACCAGTCTTAACGTACAACTCTCTATCTCTTCCTGTCTTCCTTCCTCAGGAATAACAATTATGTCTTCTTCATCTGCAGTTAAACTCATACTTCCCAGTCTATCCATCACGTCATCTGCCATGCTAAGAGAGAATAGAAAAACCAGAAAAGAAAGGAAGAAAAACGATGCCCTTAGGATAGTCCTAAGAGAGGGAGAAGCTCGTATCTACGAGAGAGAGAAAATCTATTAATTGACATTACATTAATTCGAGACCCTTAAATCACTTATTAAAAACGATGCCCTTAGGTATGTGAGCTGAGCTTGTTTATAAATCTATTAATATAGGATTCAATGAATTAGTATCACAATGGATGGTACTAAGGTCACATGTGACAATATTTACATTACATTGGATGGTACTAACATCACATTGAGTAGCATTAACACCACATATGACGATACCAATTGTCGTACCCGGATTCTCACTACGTAAACGAAGGTATTCCCATTAGATTTTTGGGACTTTTTTGGCCTTGGCAACGTGGACGACGTTGTTTATAAAAATAAAAAATTGTGTAACATTTGCACAACGCTAGAGTGGAGTGTGTGTGGGTGAATATTTTACCCATGTTCATTTTTGTTTAGGATATAGAAGTCGTGATGCGAGAGATGCAAGAAAATTATTATTTAATATTATTTATGTTTGCAAGTCAATTGTATTTTTATGTTTTAGGCCCTAGTAGTTTATTGGGCTATTAGTATTTTAATTTGGGAAGTAAGGTTATTTTTGTAATAAGGCAATTAGGGTCTCCTAGTCAATTAGAATTAGGGTTTAGCAATCCTTTATAAGCAACCTATTGTACTCTGAGGAGATAGTTGATATTTTGATGAATGAAAATAGTCGCTTGGTCTTTTCTTTAATCCGTGCCGACTCCAGTCTACCCTAGGTACTAACTCCTAGTGGTTTCCCGCCAGCCTCACCTAAAGGCCTAGGTGTCAATTCTGAAGGTATCTTTTATTTTCTCCCCGTTATTTCGCTTTGCTCGTTGGCTTGCGTTAGTTTTGTATCGTGAGCAAACATCGATCTATCTCGACCAAGCATCCCGTAGTCAATCTAGAACTAGAAAATCACCACAAAAAAAAAAAAAATCCCTCCATCGTGTTTTCTCCACCGTAGAAGTTGTCTCTCGCTTATTTTTCTACTTGGTCCAAGAAAGTTGCCATTCGCCGTGTTTCAAGACAAAAAAAAAGAAGCTTTTTATCGATATTTTCCACCACGTAAATCCAAATTTCCACCGTATCACCTTCAAAATCCCTTTCACGACATCTCGCTAAACTAACACGTAAAACCATCTCTCAATACCCACGTACTGCCACCAAAAGGTTACTCACAACCAAAGCCCTTTGACTCCAACAACCAACAAACCCCATCTAAGCCAATCTTGACCACCATCCGTGCCCGCCCGATCATATAACCACAACCCACAAAACCACAAAAAAAAAAAAAAAAAAAAAAATGACCGACGCAAGCCCATCACCACCGACTAGAAACGGAGGAGTTTGAAAGTCAACGAGAGCCGCCGATGGGATCAAGCCGCCGAGAACCTCTTATGCCAACTCGCCGTCGACGCCACTCCCACCATGCCGCTTCATGCTTCATAAGTTCCATCAAGCTCGACCGCGCCATATTGAGTACATCGGGCTGACAACGAACGCCTGAGCCCATAGCGCTGTCATGGATCGCCTCCGCCAAGCTTTTCTTTTGTTTCTTTGTTTTCAGTTTCTTCACTTTCTAAGGCTTTTAATGTTTGGACTTAGCAGATTTTAGTTTTAAATTGTAGTTATTTCTTTATTAGCCACAGAAAAAAAAAGTGTTGTTGCTACCAAATTACTGGGTACTTTACGGGCCCCTTAAGTTGTTTTTTTCTACGATCCATTTTGTCCAATTGCACTCCACTCAATCGAGGAGCCAAGCCCGGGTGGACTATCAAGGTGAAGTTAGCCACCGGGAGGCGTGAGCTACGGTAATATCCAAGCTCCTTATTTGATGGTTGTGAAACTTATCCACGTAGATTTTGTCAACTGATAGAATGGGATGGAGCAATTTTCGAAAGCAAATTTTGCAGATAACAAAAAGGTAAAGTATGCCAAGTTGAAGAGTAAAGCACAAAGGTTTTCAGAGAATCTTGAATATTTTCTCGCTATATGGATTATGAACTCCGCCATTAGTGTGTGGGAAGATATGAAAGAAAAGCTTTGTGATGAGTATTTGTCACCATACTCATCGAAAGCCAAGTATCTACCCCAATCTCAAAGTGTGGTAATTTTTCTAAGTTGAAGTAAATATGATGAATTCTCATCCCCATCCTCATCCCATTTAATGTCCTCGTGAGCACTTTTGAACAATCTACCCAGGACCATCTACCAAGGAATTAGCGAGCTTCATGAAAATGTTCAAGACAGATTGCTCGATGAAGCAAAGAAGACTCAAACCGATTAATCAGGGAAACCAAGGATACTAGATCACAATGAACTTATTGCTGCCCAATAGAAGACAACATTGATGATGATATCTTGGTCAGGAGAACTCCAACAACACCAAAGCCTAATGCTGACACGCACGCATATGCCTTGACAAGCCGCTGTTTAACATGCAAATGAATTCTAATAAGAGCAAAGAATGAAGAGATGGTGCCTCTAAAGAGTATTATGTTGTAGGGTATATGATATGAAAGTTGGAAGTTGTTGGAATGTGCTTCGATCAACCCTCCACACCCTTGAAGATCCGCATCTTGGTGAAGTCAAGAGGTTAAACCACGTTGCTTCCTATGGTTCATAAGGTTCAAGAAAAGATTACACCGGATTCCACACATTAATTTTGTTATTCCAAATGAGTTTGATGTGGTGGAATTTAAGGTTTTTCTTTCCCGTGCTCCTAAGGTGATTTCTGCATTTGAAGCAAGTGTTATTTGTCGCATCCTTAATCCTTCGCACGTTTTAAAACCGAGATCGAAGCCTAACTGTAGGAGAATGGGATGCTAAGATGCAAGAAAATTTATTATTTGCATACTTATGTTTGCAAGTCAATTGTATTTTTATGTTTTAGGCCCTAGTAGTTTAGTGGCATTAGTATTTTAATTTGGGAAGTAAGGTTATTTTTGTAATAAGGCAATTAGGGTCTCCTAACCAATTAGAATTAGGGGTTTAGCAACTTTTATAAGCAACCTATCGACTTCGAGGAGATAGTTGATATTTTGATGAAACGAAAATAATCGTTTGGTATTTCTTTGGTCTGGTGTCGACTTAGGTCTGCTACTCCTAGGGGCCACTCCTAGTGGCTCTCCGCTGTCGGGACCAAGCAGCCTAGGTGTCGACTTTGTAGTCAGATGGATTGGTTTGTTATTTGCATGAATGTTGGTCCATGCTGTGGAGTCCACCAGCAAATCAAATCTGATAAATAGTTTTTATGGAAATTTTTCTTTGTCACCATGTTCTTTTATGATGATATTTACAAATGATTACCTTTTATTGAGATAATGAAATGGATGTTTGAGATTAGAGTTTTGGTATTTGGTTGTGAGAATGAAGTGGTCGAGGATATGAAAGTATATTATACTTAAAATTAATATTTATAGATTTCAAAATCATTTAATCAATTTAAAAAATAAGTCTATTTTTTTATAGTAAATATTATAATATGTTATAGTCTCATAAAAATGACGAAAAACTAGGTAGTTCTGATATAAAAAAATCTAGATTAGTAAACGACATTCCATTTAATATTAGAAAACTAATTTTAGGAGGAAAATAAAATTATAAAATATATATTACAAAGATTGAGCTTCAGCCCAGAAATATTGTTGAAAAACATAAAAACAAAATAAGTATTACACAAAATTATTACAAAACATGAAAGTTATTTTAAATGAAATTATAAAGTATCCACGCATCACTTAGGACATTATGTGTATTATTATCCTTAAACACATGAGTCCCATTAATCCAACACCAATAACCATTAGATAGGATTAAGTAAGGCGTGTAATGGGGTAACAAACAAGTGGTTTTTCCATTTCAGCACCAAACCCAGACCCTTGGCTTAAGTCAACATTATCTCTGCCCTTCACTTTCCAATCAAAACGTTGGACCAAGGCTGCAATTGTTGTATGCATCACCAACATAGCAAGTGATGCACCAGGGCATCCTCTCCTTCCGCTACCAAATGGAATGTAACGAAAATTCTGGCCCTTAAATTCCATCTGATGCTCACTAATTTTCTCATCTGAGCTTTCCAAGAACCTCTCTGGTATGAACTCATCTGGGTCAGTCCAAACCTCTGGGTCTCGCATCACGGCATAGACATTGATTAGCACACGAGATTTGCCCTTAACAAATGAACCATTCACCTTGCAATCTTCAGCACATTCCCTAATGATAATAGGTGCTGAAGGGTGAAGCCTTAATGTTTCCCTAATGACTGCACGTAAATAAGGGAGGTCTGGTATGTCTGATTCTTTCACTAGCCTGTTGGGTCCGACCACTGAATTGATCTCCTCCCTAAGTTTGTTCAGTGCCTGTGGTTTGTTGATTAGTTCTCCCATGGCCCATTGCATGGCTGCAGATGATGTATCGGTGCCAGCCATGAAAATGTCCTAATCAAATTGGAAATTGATTACTAGATATTTAGTACATAACTACATAGATATTTACTCGATTTCACAATTTAAATTCCAATTTCACATGGAAGCAAAATGGCTACCTAGCTCATAATTAATTTTAATAATGAATTTATACCGAGTTTCATCAAAATGTACTTATTTTGAATTTTAGTTAACCACAACATTGGGAAGAAAAAAAATGATACAACCTTAAGTTTTACTATTATGAATCAACAAGATTACAAACATAACAAATTTCACACTTTGTGCAAATGTTAAGCTGTGATTTGTGTAACCTCAATTTCATATAAAATTACAATTAATTCATTTTTATTATACATTAAATCATAACCTGTGTGACAGACTCAATACTTAATAAATTTTAATCACTTCAGACTTGCTATTAGTGACATATTGCTATTGTTAGGCAGGAGCTAGTTCTGAAAAAAAAATATTATTAATTTATATATAGGACAAAACCATATAAATCAAGGAAAGCATGCACAGCGTAAGTTATGGACAAACTCACAAGCAAAAAAGACTTGATGTCTTGTCTAGAGATCTTCACTTCAGCACTTGGGTCTCTTTGTGTCTCTATCAATATATCCATCAGATCATTCTTTTGATCTCCGACTCCACCATTCATTACCTTGGCTTCATGTTCCTTCATGATCCTCTCCAGAAGCCTATCAAACTGTTCCATCACCCTCACTAACTTTTTCTTATTTCCTGAGAAATCCAAAATCCTGAGAGGACCCAACACATCCCCTACACTTAGCTTCCCTGCCAAATCCATAAACTGTTTAACAACCGTACGTATCTCCTCAGCCTCATTCTCACTCCCTGAGCACCTCGTGCTCATCACCATTATACATATCACGTTGTTTGTTAACGTGGTTAGCTCGCCTCTCAAATCACACGGTTTTCCTTCTCTTGAAATTTCGTTATCCTTTCCACGAGCTTCTCAACCTCTTCTTCGCGTATATCAATGGTATGGTTGAGCTGTGGAACTGCAAGTAGCCTAGTCATGCATAGCTTTTTCATGAAACGCCAGTAGTCACCATACGGAGCCATGATAAAACTTGACCCCTTATAGATGGAGTAATCGGAGGAGCCAAATTCAGGCCTATATGCGAAATTGAGATCGTGGGTCTTGTAGATTTCTTTGGCAACATTGGCACTGGAAACCACAACACATGTTGCAGCTCCCATACGGAGCTACATGAGGGGGCCATAGCGCCGGGCTAGAGTTCGGAAGGATTTGGGTAAGACTGAGCCGATTAGATGGAGGTGGCCAATGATGGGTAGGGCTGGTGGGCTCGGAGGGTTTTGGATTGCTGGCCGAGAATTGAAGCATGATTTTATG
>JARYZH020002328.1:0-16645 GCA_030021035.2 Notholithocarpus densiflorus | reverse complement strand
GTTAAAATATTTGAAAAAATTAAAAAAAAATTAAAAAAAGTGAGAAGAAAGGAAACCACTCTTGGTAAAGTATGCCAAGGAGCTCACCAAGGCTAGGTCCCTTTTCAGGGACAAGAAAAGCTCTGGTTGCCTCATATGCTTTAAGGTGTCCATGTCCTTGGGAAGAAGGAGAGGACGTTCCAGAGCCTCGGCCACGTGGTAGGAGTGGCCTCTTTAGAACTCCCTGATGGAGGCGTTCCAGGGCACCGCCGCGCCATTCAACTCTAACCGGGGATTCCAAGTTGAATGGCACATGTCGACCGAGTGCTCGGCCTCCCTACTTTCCACCGAGAAGGCCTGCCCTCTGTCTTTAGCTGTCTTTTGCTGTTTGGGCTCCTTTTAGGGGACCACCCCCCCCTCATAGGCAATCTCCTTCTTTTTCCTTTTCTTCTTCAAGTTAGGGATGGGGAGCAGGTCGACTGTAGAAGGAGGAGGGGGCTGGGATCCTGAGGCATCCTTGGGGCCTGACCCCCTAGCCTTGAGGAGGTCACGCAATCCCTTCTTTTTATTGTCCAGCGGCATCTCGTCTTCCTCTTCGGAGCCGCTGTCTACACACGCAATGATGAGCTTAAAGGAGCGAGCAACGGAGGATCTATCTTGCTCGTCCTCTGAGTCCGGGAGATGGATTATGGGTCCTCCCTGTCTTCTTCAAGGTGGAATTGGTCTATCTCGACCTCAAGTGACAGGCGCGAGGATGTTGTCTCTTCCCTTAGAGTCATGACCTCACGAAGGGAACGATGGAAGGGCAGCTCAACTAGCACAACGTCTTCTCAGGCAAGGAACCTAGGTACTGAAACGTCTATCCTACGTAGCCGAGGATCGCCTGCCCTGATTGCGTGGCCCACATCTTGAAAATTGTCCGATAATGGCTCGAAGTCTAGGATGAGGTGGACTGCTCTCAGCTGCCTGTCCTCACTCACAAACACCTCGGACCTTAGGACTTTGTTGAGGTCTGAGACGTTGACAAAATTGAGTCTGGGCGCTACGTGCCTTTTATCTGCAAAAACAGTCGAGGAGCAAAATCACGGTCAGAACGATAAAACCCATCATAAAAAAGAAATGAAATACTAAAGGGAAAAGTAGCAAAACTAAAGAACTAAATCCCGTGTCAAGGGACCTAACCCTAAGGCACCCCACCTGGCTCTCCCTCCCGAGTTGGGCAATGAAAACCGTCATGCCATTCCCCAGAGGCGATTAGGTAGTCGTCTTTCATGCCCTTGTTGGACTTGGGAAGACACGATACAAGCCTAACAATTGAGGACCTAGACTTGAGGTAATACCCCGAGTCAGCAAGCGAATGGCATTCGTACATATAGACGACATCGTGCCAGGTGAGTCTCAAACTCATTTGCTTGTTGAGAGCATCGACGCTACCTAAGACTCTCAATAGGGTGGGCGTGCATTGATGAGGACACAGCCTATGGGCAATTAAGTAATCTCTGGTTACCCTACCCATGGGAAGCGTCATTTCTCCTTCTATGAAGGCGATCAAGGGAATGACAACCTCCCCTTCATTCCTATGTGTAAGCACGTAATCCAGAGCACAATACCGCAAGGAAACTCCCTGAGGAATGTGGTACTTGGCCCTAAAGCCCTTCATACCAGCGGGAGAATCTACAAGGTGCTTGAATCTACCCATCTAAACAAGCTAAAGGGAAATGAGAGAAATGTTTTTGAAAAGGGAGTGAAGGTTAGAAGGCCGAGGAGAAAAGAACCTAGAAGCGTGAAAGCTTACGAGAGTAAGAACAGGTGACACTTCAGGAGCTTCTTGAGAGTTGGGAGATTTGGGAAGTCTTGAAAGCCTAAGACTTTGAGAAATCTTAAGAGTTTGCAAATTTGTGAAGTGGAAAAAGTAAACCCACCAAATGCCTTATTTAGGAGGCAGAATTAAGTGGGAGTTATCCCGCTCAAAATTTAAGGAGAAATGTCAACCGTAGGATCTACATCTCACCGTAAGATGCAAGGAACAAAGCGCCACCTGGAGCATTTAATGAGACATCGCGGGCTCCGAAGCGTCAAGAACAATTACGGGACACGCGAAGCGACATTCTCACATGTGGAAATCAAAGAAACATATGGAATTAATTATCCAAAGTCAAAACCCCATTTTTTCTCCTCAGACAAGAAGGGAAAAACCGGAGTTTTGAGGGGCTATTATAGGGATAAAGGGCCCAAGAATATATGTTGGGCCTTAGGCCTTGTCTGAGGATGCTTAGTGGTCCGAGGACAAATAAACAGTAATGAAGATGTAAGACTTGGAACTCCACGGGTAAGTTACGAATGAGAAGGCTGGGGAAGGTAGGCCAAGGAGGAGTATCTCCTCGGCTAAACAAAGCAGAGATCAGAAGGTGTGTTCTGTCATCTAGAGTAACCTTCTAGGAAATTCTATTGATAAGGATATGCATTATGAACATACAGGACAAATGGGAGCTGTGAAATATCTAAGAAAAAGCTGCTACCACCAAACAAAACAAAACTAATTTTGTCTGGGAATGAAGCGTGGCACGGCTAACACAATGTATAGTACTTTTCAACCTTACAGTTACTCCCAAAGACTTCAGGAAGGTGCTGATGGAATAAGGATCAACACTAGCAATCTAATGTACACGTGAAGGGTGGAGATGAAAGAAAGAAGAGAGTATAAAATAGAGAGAAGACCCAGATGGAAGGGGATCGGAGAATTAAGAGAAAAACACTGTACCAACAAGAACTGTACTTGTAATCAAATTTAAGTAATATATACAAGAACTGATCTCCTCGGATTGTGCCGAGAATGATTTTCTTTAGAAAAAACCAGCTTATCTTTGCTTCATTGTGACCTGGATCCATTAGAGTTGTGATCTAACTCTTTAGAGCCTAGTTTTCTAACCCACTCTCTACAAATTCATTGTATTGGACTCTTTAGGCCTAGGATTCAAAACCTAACCTTACAATAATAATAATAATAATAATAATGACATGTAAATTTGTGAGATCTCAACCCGTGCAATGCATGAGAAACTTTAATAAAATATGATTTTTTTTTTTCATGAAAAATGATTTTCTCTCTCTCTTTTATTTTGTATATAAATTTGAAATTTGATAAGGACAAAGTTTAGTTACAAAATTAGTTGTAACATTTTAGCTACAAAATTGGTTGTAGTCTTAGGCTACAACCTTACTCAATATTTTTTTTATTGGAGGTGAATTTTGACAAATCAATTATTAGATTACATCTTCTTTTTATATCCTTCATGCTTGTAAAATTTCTAGAAAATTAAAGATCAATAGCTTTGTCATCAATGAATTGTTAAATTGCAAGTTTTTGTAGTTTAAAATTATTCATAAAATACAAACTTATAGATCATATAGTAAATAATATCCAATTGATACAAAATTTGACATATGTATTAAGAGTGTAAAGAACATGTAATTCAATTGTTAGATTTTCAAAATATATAGTAATATTTATTTATTAAGGTTGTATTCTAAGGCTACAACCAATTTTGTAGTTAAACTTTTTTCATTTGATAATTATGATAGTTTTTAATAAATATTTATTTTTATTGTGTTTGTATGTGAAATATTAAATATGATAATTATGGTAGTTATTAATAGGTATTTATAAATAATGATTGTGTTTTTATATTTAACTATTTAATATTAAAATATGGTATTTATTAATAGTATTATATTAAAGAAGGGAGTGGCTCACCTCCAGTTTAGAAATCTCATTTTTCCTCCCATTTTTAAATAAGGGCAAGACTTAGGTACAGTACTTAGGTGTTGTTCCTTAGGTTCCCCTTTTAAGATTCTGCAATGTGGATTTTTTCTCATGGGATGGAAGTGTATTTTTTAATTAAGTAGCCACATGGTTGAATCTTAAGAGGGAACCTAAGGAACTGCACTTAAGGCACTGTACCTAAGTTTTGTTCTTTATATAAAGGGTTTGACTTACCTCTAGTACTTTTTTAACTGGAGGTCTCCTTTTCTTTTAAATACACAATGGCAAGTGGTAGTGGAATTTAATCTCTACCTTTTATTTAGTTAGTGGGTGACGTGACAATTTTTTATCTATATATACTATAAAACTGAAGTCTTTGACTATTTGTTGACTTTTTTTGAAGCTCCCACAATTTTCCACATCACAACTATTTTCTTTTTCTTTTTATTTTACGTTTTATTTTAAAAAGCCACTTTCACGCACCTCTCTCGTCCGCTTCTCTGAAACCCTAAAACACCAGCCACTCTCACGCAACCTCTTTCGTCCGCTTCTCTCAAACCCTGAGAGAACACACAAAGGCTGAAACTAAGCACGTAATATGCTATTCAAAATCATATTTTGTCCAGCAAATTCACCAATTTTGTCACTGTCTCTCTGTAATTTTCTCTCTCTAATGATTTTGCTGGTGTAACGTTTGAAGAATGAATTTAAAATTGGTATCTTTTGTTTCTCTATTTTTTATTGGATTACTTAATTGGTGACTAAACAACAATAAACATTTACCTATTTGATGGCTAAGCAGCAACAAAGAATGATCATATCACGTGACCTAGAATTGCCAGATCTCCTTTGATTCGTTTCATTATTGTTGGGCAATTTTTGAATCTGCATAGGATTTAATGGACTTTGAAACTATGGGGGCAATTTGAGAGGTAATTTTTTGTTTTGTTTTAATTATTCCAATCTTTTGTTAAATTTCATTGCAATAGTAAGTTTATAATTTAATCTCTATTATAAGTTCAAATTTATTTTTTTTTCCATACCTGTTTAATAGTTATCGCCATTGAAAGTGTCAAAGTTTATAATTTTAGTACAAATTTTGTAGTTTGTTATTGTGATTTTCATGTTTAGTTTTTGTGGAAGTATAAAGATGATGATTGTGAAAGGCTTATTTCGTTTATTATTTTAATTTATTAAAACAAAAAGAAATTTCAATTAAAAAAATGCTTGAGATAAGCTAAACTCTTAAATAAACGAGTGACATGTGAAAAAAAAATTGTAAAAGGTTTATTTCGTTTATTTTTATTTTTATTTTTTTCCCCTATATATGTGTGTTTCTCAAATAAAAAAAAATAAAGCAAACCTCTTTTGTGATAAAAAGTGGAGGAAAAAGGCAAGGACTCCATCAGACTCAGGCCAACATGCAGTTGACAGTGGGAGAAAATTAACCATCGTAGCCATCACTAGCGAACAACACCTTACCGAGGCAACGATGAATTTGAGACAGATCTTCATAGCCATTGCCTTGCTCTTCTATAGATCACCTCTCTCTATTCTCTACACCACATTTCCCATCAATGATCAACATCGAAGGAACGATGGCCAGTGGCAATCCAAGGTAGGACCAAAAGCATTGGACTTTGGTTGAACAATTGATTTTCATGTCTAGGTATGGGTTGTAGACTTGGCGGAATCGTGGGTCACAATGGCGGATTTGTGATGTTGATAACCGTGATTTGTGTTGTATGGTGGATTTTTGGTCGGTGGTGGTAGGGTGGTTTTAGGTGAAGTTGCAGATCAGTTTGGCTCAAGAGATGGTGAAAGGGAGAGGCAAGAGAGATGAGAAATTGTTGGCTTTTTCTTTTTTTCCACGCTTCAAACGTCTATTTAAAAATGGGAGGAAACATGAGATTTCTAAACCGGAGGTGAGACGACCCCTTTAAAGAAAATATGATGTGTCAAGATTCTAATTGAAATTTTAAATATATAGAATTATTTTGATAAATATGATAAAATTTTAACTTATAACATTCACTCCATAATAGTTGCTTTTTATCACTAGGCCAAGACACCAATCGATATTTGGTGTAGGCGGAGTTCGAACTCCAAATCTCTTATTTAACGACAAGAGATTTATTAGTTAAACTAAGTGAAACCCACATATAGAATAGAGTTTTAACTCAATAAAAAAAAAATACTTATTAGTATATTAACGTGTAAAATTCTGAGACTTCAAAAACTTATGTGACAAAATATCATTACGTCAATCAAAAGTAATTTAATATAATATAATTTTTATCCCTCTTTTATTTATATTTTCTTTTGTTTAAATATAAAATTTATAATTATGATGGTTATTAATAGAATTTTTTTTTGAGAAATAAGAAATTTATTATTAATAAGTGTGTATATAGAACTATATATTTTAGCGTACATATATAATCTTTGCTCATGGGGCAATGACACACTCCATGAGGTTCTAACTAAGATGCATCTATTGCTTGCTGTAAAGTGTAAACTATATATAGTATATATTAGACATTTATTATGATTTTTTTAACATGGAATTATATACATTTCCCACTCCACCTTTCTTTCAGCCTTATTTACCTTTGTTCATATCAAACTATATATATATATAGCATTAGACATTTTTTATTATAATTTTTTTTAACATGGAATTATATACATTTCCCACTCCACCTTTCTTTCAGCTTTATTTGCCAAGTTTGTTCATGGGTTGTACAAGCTGTTGCAAAACGGTATTTCTAGTTTAAAACAAATGTTTATAAAAAAACTTATGAGGAGTTGTTGCAAAACAGAATTTTTGGTTTAAAATGAGTGTCCGTAAAAAAAAATTACAAGAAATTACTGTTGCGAAACAAAATTTTGAGTTTTGAAAACGCGCTTTTACGTTACCAAAATGCCTAACCAAAACACTATAAATCCCCGCTATTCCAGACTCTAAACTTTTGATACATTACAAATTACAATGGCATCAACTTTCATTCAACTCTCTCTCCCTTTTCTCTTGCTTCTTCTCACTTCACCATTCTCATGTGCAAAACATGCAAACAACCACCATCACTTAGCAGAAAAGCTCATAAGAAGCCTCAACTTGTTCCCTACTGACTCCATTAACATTGCATCCCCTGACTCTTCATTTGTTGCCCCAAAGATTGTAGAGAAATCGTTTTGTTTTCCTTCTCTGAATAATTCTGGCGTTTCAGTTGAAGATCTTGGTCACCATGCTGGTTACTATAGTCTTCCACATTCCAAAGCAGCAAGGTGGGCCTTACAATGTTGTCCATATAAATTAGTTCCTTGACTTTTACTTGGTTTGATTGTTATTATATTGTTTCACCAAAAAGATTGTTATTATATTGGGAATATACATAGTTCCAATATTTTTTTTTGGAATAATTACAGTAAACCCACCTATGGTATGACCCGTTTTCACTTTGCATATCCGTGGTTTAATCACTTACACTTTGCCTACCTAGGGTCCGCTCTGTTAGAACTTTGTTACCCACCTTTGTTGAAATCGAGGGTAAATATGTATTTTTTCTTTTCTTTTATATCTCTCTCCTCCCAAAACAAAATAATACATAATAAAAAATGAACAAAATAAGATCTAAAAGCAAATTTGCAAAAATTGTGAAGTTCTAGTTGAAGAACACACTATCTTTTGGTATAAACATTCTTGAGCCAATCAATCCAAATAAAATTTCATATTCACATAAATCCAAAAAACATTCTACTCTTATATACATACAATAACCTTAAATTTATAAAATCCTACTCTTATATAAATACAATAACCTTAAATTAAAACATCCTACACTTTCAGAAACTCACACACACAAACAACCATCACCACCACCAACCTCAAATCCATGGCTGATCCACCCGATCTCAGTTTCCACCTTTCACTCTCTTCAATCTCATCCAAGGAACCCATGGCCAGAGTTTCACTAGGTTTGTCGTCTTCTCTCTCTCTCTTCGTCTCACACACACACCCAAACCACCGCGATAACATTGCTCCGCATCATGGGTCTTGTTTTTTTTTTTTTTTGGGTGGTTTTTTGGGTTGTGGGTTGATCTGATTTTGTTGTGATAGAGGTGGTTGATTTAATTTTGGCAGTGGTTGTGTGTTGTGGTTTGCGATTGGTTATGGGTTTCAAAGGTGGAGTAGCCACCACGATGACATTGCTCTGCTTCATGGGTCTCGTTTTTTTTTTTTTTTTTTTTTTTTTGGTGGTTTTTTAGGTTGTGGGTTGATCTAATTTTGCTGTGGGTTTCAAAAGTGGTTGTGGTGACTGTTGGTGGACGAGAGAGAGAGAGACAAATTTGGACATGGCAAACCCAGTTTTGGGTCTTTAGAAGCAAACCCAGTTTTGAGATTGTTCATGCTATTGAGGCTTCCAATTGTTCATTCGTTTGTGTTGTTGGAAAAACCTTCATATGTTGGAGGGAGTTTGTTATGGTGTGCCTATGATTACATTGCCTCTTGCTGAACAATTCTTGAAGTTTTTGCATTTTTGAAGTTCTTAAGCAACTTTTTACCATTTTTACATAATGACATTTTTTGATCTTGTTTTCTTTTGATTTTGTATGAATTTTTTGTTTTGGGAGGAGAGAGACAACCCAAAGTCAGAACCTCACCCTCACATGAAAGCTCAATCAGAAAAATCAAAACCCCAGCTCAATACAAGGGATTTTTGTGTTTCTAGGGCTCATGAGGAAAAGATTCAATAGTTCGTGTTTTTGATCCGTGTTATGTTCTGATTTTTAATAAAATGGTGTTTTCTAATGTTTGAAGGTGAGGTGGGTAACGGATGGGTAACGGATTGAAGTTCAGGTGGGCAAAGTGTAAATGATTAAACCACGAGTAGACAAAGTGAAAACGGGTCATACCACAGGTAAGTTTACTGTAATTATCCCTTCTTCTTTTTTAATAATGATTTTGAGGGGTTATTTAATATATGCAGGATGTTTTATATGTTCTTCGAATCACGGAACAATAAGAAAGACCCTGTTGTCATATGGTTGACAGGAGGGCCAGGGTGTGGCAGTGAAATGGCTTTGTTCTTTGAAAATGGTCCTTTCCACATTACAAACAACTTGTCTCTAGAGTGGAATAACTATGGCTGGGACATGGTATGTACTGAATATATAATTCAATAAGCTAGAAAATCAGCTAGTATTTTCTATTGCAGCATAATTTGAATCTGCATTTTGCATAATTTCCTTACAAGTTACAAGAATCTCTTAGACTCATACCATGAAATGTTCCTGGATAGATTTATGGATATAAAATATTATTGAAATGTTCTTTAAACTTTCTGGCAATAGTGAGGAAAAAAGAAAGAAAGAGAGAAATGGTCTTTATAAGGGTCTAATTGATTGGAGTGAAAATAGAAAGGATAGAAAAAAGAGAGTTAAAATAGGAAAGAAAATGGGGGTCTGATGGTAATTTCCATTCTGCCCCCACTCCTTCCCCCAATGTTTAACACTAAGTATCCGTTTGGATACGGATGAAAACTCACGCGTCTGCGTTTTTGCCCTTTTTTTTTTCTTTTTTTTTTACCAACACCTCTTGCACTGTTCATGGGACATGAACAGTGCATTAAGGTGTTTGGGGGAGTGAACAATAACCCAAAAGTTATTTTTTTTTATTGTTTTCAGCAATAAGTTTTCAATTTTCAGCAAAATAAGCGGAATCCAAACACACCCTAACTCTCTTTCTTTCTATATTTTTGTTTCACTTGAGTTAACGTTTGGTATGATTTTTTATACCCAACTCAAGTTTTTTTTTTTTTTTTTTTTCTAATAAAATATTTTTTAAAAAAATTATTTAATAGGAAAATGATAATAAATTTTTACAAACAATATTTTCATAACAAAAGAGTTTTTCATTTTTGCACTTTCAACCTTGGTCCAAACCAAACCCCATGAAAGAAAACTAAAATCTCTTCTAACCCTCCACTATTTTTTTTCCTCTCCCTCATTTTCTATCTTCTTACTTTTCTAACTCTAAAGTCATAAGTATGTTACATTATTATTTTAGTTAAAACAAATTCCAAGCAACAAAGGATAGAAAAAGTTGGAGGAAAGCATGACAACTGATAAAACCATACATGTGTACATTTTGTTACATGACTTATTTAATGAGTTATGTGACTTGTTTAAAAAATTTACATAAATAGTTTTATGAGACAATGTGTAATGTATTGAAGAAAAACTTTTTCCCAAAAGGATTATTCTAAAATAAAAAAAATAAAAAACATTGAATCATCCATCTTTTAAAAGAGAAATTATAGATCAATTGCGCGCGCGTGTATATATATATATATATATATATTTTTTTTTTTTTTTTTTTTTTTTTTGCAATTGTTAGTTACTACTATATGTTGATAGCAAAACTTCGATAAAATTTAAGAATATAGTGAAAATTTATAGTCCTTTTATTCAACAGAGTTGATTCAAAGGCTTTCTTAACGATATTTTATTTGGGCAAACGAGAACATCAATTGCTTCATAGCATATTAAAACATTAAATTTTAACTGATTTGCACTTTTTAGTGTTTCCAATAAAAATAATCAAGGTTCAAATTCCTCCAACATGTTGTTAACTTGTAACTAAAAAAACTTTAAATTTCATGGTAGTATAACACCTATAGATTCTATACAGTCAACTTTGTACAAAGCGGGCTTAACATTATGTCAAAACCTTTCCTGATGTACATACTTTTCAAGCTCCTCAATAAAATAATAAAAATTTTACTGTCTTTTCTCAGGCATCAAACATTATGTTTGTGGACCAGCCTACAGGAACTGGATTCAGTTACACTGCTAATAATACAAGTGATATTCGCATCGATGAAGTCGGAATTAGCAATGACTTGTATGACTTTTTGCAGGTCTGTTTTCTTTCCCATGTGTATGTGTGTTTCCATGAAAAAAGAAACATGAATCATGCATTCATGCTTGATTACATGTGACTGGAATTTGTTAGGATAGGTTTCTGAGCTTAAGATTCACAAACTTTTCTACATTGTTTCAGGCATTTTTCAAGGAGCATCCTCAATTTGCTAAAAATAAATTCTACATAACAGGAGAATCATATGCTGGGCACTTCATTCCAGCATTGGCTGCTCGGATTCACCAAGGAAACAAAGCAAAGGAAGGAATTCATATAAAGTTGAAGGTAGCTCTCAGATTTAACCAGAGTTACTTGCTTTAGACTTTAGTCCCACTTTATCAGATATTTAACTCATATGCTTCAACAGGGATTTGCTATTGGTAATGGGCTAACCAATCCTGAAATCCAGTACAGATCATACACTGACTATGCACTGGAAATGAAGTTACTTAATAATGATGATTACAATTGGGTTAACAAGATGAAATTGCCACAATGTGAACAGGCGGTAAAAGAGTGTGGTAATTTTTCTAATTCTTAATTTCTAATTACTTCCCATTCTTATTTTCATGTAGATACAACATCATATGACTCTCAAAGATTATTAATTTCTGTAACTTTTATGACCTACAAGCAGATTTAATTAATTTGCAACTACTCTATCATTGTCCATTGATCAATCATATGGAACTGCATTGTCAGGAACTTATGGCAGAAAAGCTTGTAATACTTCATATTACACTTGCACAGAATTATTCGGTCAGATTTTAAGAATCAACGCTGGTATAAATGTAAGAAGGCAAAAAACAACTATCATTTTGTAGTTGTTACGAAATCATTACATTGTGAAAAAAACGTATGCATTTTCAACTTTGATGAAAAACTTGTTATATCTTTGATCTGCAGCCCTATGACATTAGAAAGAAATGCATGACAACCGACGGCGATTGTTATGATTTCTCGACCATGGTGAAATTCCTGAACAAGGAATTAGTTAGGAATGCTCTAGGGGTTGGGAACATAACATTCATTTCATGCAGTGGTCCAGTACATGAAGCCATGATAACTGACTGGGCGAAGAATCTTGCAGTAGGTATTCCTGCTCTTCTGGAGGATGGAATCAAGGTGCTTGTGTATGCTGGGGAGTATGACTTCATGTGCAATTGGCTGGGTAAGCCTCTTTGGCTCAACAGAAGTAGGAACTTGAAATAAACACCTCAAGGAATGTAGTGCTTGTTTTTCCTAGTATATCTAATTGATTCCTTTCTCTCTCAACAGGGAATTCACGGTGGGTTCAAGCCCTTGAATGGTCAGGACAGAAACAGTACGAGGCATCCCCAACTGTTCCATTTGTAGTTGATGGTGCAGAAGCAGGATTGCTCAAGAGCCATGGGCCTCTCACTTTCCTCAAGGTCTCTCTCTCTCTCTCTCTCTCTCTTTGTGTCCTAATTTGCCAAACTTGGTTCCATGTCGCAACACATAGGTACGTGATGCTGGTCATTTGGTTCCAATGGATCAGCCCAATGTATCACTGCAAATGCTGAGGAGGTGGATGAAAGGGAAATTAACCAAGTCTAAGGCAAAACATAGGGGTTCTCCCAAGTGATGGCCTCAATGAACCCGGCATACTCTTTCTGAGCTTGTGCCTATATTTATGGGTTTCAGGAATGGTGTCTGGGTAGGACTAGTTGTGATATGTTTGTCCTCCAGTGACCCCAAGGTTGCTATTTTCAACAACTCCTTAAAATATTTTATTGCTAGAATGGAACATAAAGATTCTTTTACACATATGAATGTTCAGCGAATACACGTTTACCATCATATGCTATATATTAATTTGGGCTATAAATACTGTCATATTCATAATGGGCATAGTTTGCGCAAAATGATAACACGATTGCTTGATTTGTGAGATCATTACGTGGCTATAAAATAAGAGCTTGGAAATTCTGGTGTTATTGGAAGACACACACAGTCTGTAACATCAACTTATAGCAGGACCTGTTATAAACAACCTATAGCAGAATTTCAGTTACAATTGATCAAAATTATAAGAAAAATAATAGATGATGCCAAGAGAAAGCCCTTGATTCCATATGGCACAATTATGAATTTGTAGGCATTTAAAAAATGCTAGTTCTCAACTTCAACAAATCGGGAAGAAGACGCCATGGTTCTAGTCATTGATTTACTCTGGCATCTACATTAACTAAAACTCAGTTGAACATGATATATGGTCTTTGATTGTAATTTGTACAAAGACTGGATCTCATTAAGAGGGGAGAAAATTGTAGTTTTATCATATATGTTTGTATCTCGTCATGATTTGCATCAGAAAGATGAGGTCTCATACATTAGAAACTAATTTGATCACAAAATCATCAACAATCCCAGTCTAAAAACCTGTGAGAAACAGCCACTGAGTAAATCTTGCTTCTTTTTTGTTTTTGGCTTTTGTTTTTCTTAAATCCATCTAACACTGAGACAAGGCATCTAAACCAGCCCTCCCAAGTATAAGATGAAATGACAGAGTCCTTCAACCTTAGATAAGTACATAGAAGTCCCAGTGATAGATACAATAAGCGAAAACAGTTAACAACCAACTCGTTTTCCATATAATTTTCTTAATGTCTCAATTGCTGGCTGAAAACCTGTTCTCAATGGAACAACGGAAACAACTCGCAGATGTTGTGCATTACCATTCTTTGGTTTGGACAGTGTCATTTTAAACATCTCTCCCTCAAGAATTCTACTAGCAGATACAGCTGCATAAAACATTCAAAAAAAAAAATCTGGACATGGTCATGTTTGGTGCACCCCAACAATCAAATAATTCTACCAAGATGGGGCATATGCTAAGGAGGTTAAATCTCATGGAGACTTTTATGGAAGACTAAACTTCTAAAGTGCACAAATGAATTCCAGGTGATGATCGCAGAGCAACTTGCTTGAATATGACAGCAAAATACGATCCATGGGAAAACTAAAAACCAATTGTCCAAGACACCGCAACTAAGTAAAATATTGATTCTTTGAAACACTAAGCCTGCATCTCCTCACCAATCGAAAGGGAAGGTAAAACCTTCCATTAAGATTACCTAGAAAAAATTGCAGAAGTAATTGGAATATGAAAAGCTTAAACAAGACTAGGCTTTTGTGGCTATATTAGGAACCCAATTTACCATCGATTTCAACAAGCTATCTACCAAAACACAAGGCACTTACCACAAAAAGACCAAAATAGAAAAAAGAAAAATATACAAAATAAAGGCATATATGTCTCACCATGATTTCATAAACATGAACCAGATAAAACTATTCATGCGGCTACTTGCTAGTTGCTAAAATAGTGAAGACATTATTTTATCTTAAAATTGCTTTAATGATGAACATTTCAGTGAGGAAATGAGGTTACCAGCAAAAGGATGAAGCTTGGCAAAGTCAAAGAACTCATCAGCAGAGCACCCAAAAATAACTTTAGCCATTCTGTCAAAGCATATCACCGTGAACACCTTTGTATCTGATGCTATTGACATCTACCAAAGCAATCCAACAAAACCCAACATTTTGTTATTAAAAAAAGGAAATTCTTGAAACCCCATTTCCAAAAATTGAAAATTTTTCCAAGAAAGCATTAAATCGATATGTTTTATTCTGTAGAAACAAACACAACTCTCTTGGAACCCCATTTCCCAAAATAGAAACTAATTTTCTGGAGAAAGTAATTTCAATGGAAACAAAGAGGAAATTGGTTTGGGAAGTGACTTACAAGGACACGGAAGAGGCGTTTGGAAGCAGAGGAGACGGAGTTGAAGGCATTGAAGTTGCAGAATTTGCAGAGAGAAGTGGGATCGTTGTCAGGGAGAGTCCTCTCACAGACAGCGCATACCCTGTAGCATAAGTTGGTGTGGTTTATGGCTAACACTGTGCACACTAGTGTTGTTGGTTTCTCACCTTCCATTTTTTTTTTTTTGGTTGGGTTTCTAACTCTCAAACTCAAAGGGTTTGTTGAAACTTGGAACTCTCTATGGACTGGTACTAGGTTTCGGCCTCTTGTCTTGGCCATTAAAAGTAACCCATTTATTTTTCCCGCCTCTATTATGCTAAACGGAAAATTATTAGATTTCGGAGCACCATACTCCATAAATGCGTACTTCTCCCTCACATAAATGGTGGGTCCTATAATGAATTTAATGAATGAGACCTACTATTCATGTGAGAGGAGAATGGTCCTCCGGGAGTACACAATAATTTCCCATGCAAAACACACTACTAGTAAATTGTTCATTTATGGTGCTTTAAAAAGTTCTGAAATTTTTTTCATTTTAGGTTATCAAGTTTGATTTTATTTTTTTTCTTCTCAAAAAACAAAGTTTGATTTTATTTTTAGGGAAATGTTAACGAGTGCAATTGATCTAAGATCTAACTGTTAAGTGCCAACAAAAAGATGTTGCTTCTCTTTCTTAATTGTCCTATTCAGTCATGGGCGTGGATATAAATAGAATTACAATTTTAAAAACATAATCAAACTTGGTGGACCAAAATAAAAAATCTAAACTTAAGAGATCAAAATCAAAACAATCATAAACTTTAGGAATCAAATGTTTTATTTAGTCTGCTTTTATGGTAATAAACAAGGAGATTAAAGGATTTTTTATTTTTTTAAACTCTGTGTTTGATGATGCTCAACTTGTGATTTACACAATAGAACAATTATATAATTGAAGAAAGGTAAAATTTATGTACATTACTTAGGTGTTATTCCTTAGATTCATTTCTTCAAATTTAGCCATGTGGCTATACTTAACTAAAAATACACTTCTATCATATGAGAAAAAAGCCACATGGCTATCTACATTTTGTTCATTGAAGAAATATATATTGTTAATGAAGTTACATTTAGACCCCTTACATACAGCTTACCGCTAGTATTATCAAATTCGCAATCAATTATTCAAGTAGTAAATTAACTGTTTTTATGCATGATATGGACAAACGATAAATCGGAATCAAACCACAACTCATGTATCTAAACACGATGAATTGTTTATAAAGTAAAAATCTAAATGGGAAAAACACTTTTAAGGCCACGCTCAATTGGCCAAATCCACTAAAAAGATAATTGTGATACAAAACCTCTTGTATAGGTAATACACCTGTATCTAAGCTCCCTGATCATGCTACAACAAGGCTACACCAGTCGATTCTCTTCAAAGCAATCTAATGCCATAGGTCTGTCGCCGACTGCAAAGCCAATCTCTTTGCTTCTTGAAGATTAGTAATTGCCTCTATAGTTTCTAGCAATAATCCAATGCACAATTAATGATCAAGGTGTTTTGATGTAATCTCCTCTCAAGAGCGAATCAATTTGGAAAGGATTAAGGTAAGCAAGCTACAAAGGTTTTCTCTCAATGGAAATAGATAGTCTCAGCCTCTATATATAATGATTTTAGGGTTTTGATTTTGATCATATAACTATATAAGTGTCACAATTGAGGCTTGATTGGCTATAAATTACTGTGAAAATGACAGAAATAGACTTTCCTTAACATACTTGCCTGACCGAGTTCCATATGAAACTTTATGTGTACTTGATTTTTGGCATCTATCAACCTCTCTTGATAGCTTGCTCGACAAGGCCAACTCACTCAATCGAAATTCATTTTTTTTAGCACTTTGGAGAGCTTTTATCTGAACATTATCCTTAATTTTTTAACACCATACAATTACAATTGAAATTGAAATAGATATATTATTACAATGACATTATTCAATTACAACTAAAAAATTTTATACGGAATTTAGCCTAACACTAAATATCCTAACAGTCATGATCTAGTTAGCTAAACTAAATTTTGACTTTCTAATCCAAAAACATTGGCCTAGCTTTTAACTAGCCAAAACAATTGCTAGTTACAGCGACAAAGGTGACTCTAACTACCATATAGCTTAGCAAAATGAGTTTTTTTTTTTTTTTT